>CM076581.1:1052159202-1052238511 GCA_034641835.2 Pinus albicaulis
AAAAGTACCATTGGTGGAAACCAACGCAATGGAGGGTTCAAATGCTATTTGGATGGCTTGATAAGCCAACTATGCTAGTGATAGTGGCATCTGATCTCTGTAGGAATCAATGTCTAAAGGCATCGGTAGGATCCATGGATTGATAGATCCATCTGAAATGGTGGATATCATTACAATCGTATGTGGAACCTTAGGCGACGGGAGAGGAAAGAAACCCATCAGGGAAGATGCCTTCAGAAGACCGGTACCAACACTGACGTACGAGTCTGGAATGCCTCCTACTAGGGGTACAATGCTACTTGGTAACGTGAAATAATCGGGGGTGCAAAAGGATAACTGATCCACTGTGACTATCTTCCCATCCAATGGAAAGAGGATGAGTCGGAAGACTGAAGAGAAAATAGCGGTCATTGTGTAAGACCAACTTCACCCCAACAATGTATTATAGTCGAGATGACGATCTACAATTTCTATGTCCACCGTTATTGTTTTCCCACTAAGCGAAATGGGAAAGCTAGCAAGGTAGCCTTTTGGGAGGAAAGTGTGGCCATTGAAAGCTTTAAGGGAATTCGATGGCAGAGACAAAGTAGGAGAATCCAATGCAAGCTAGCACACAGTTGACATAATGCAGGTCGAAGCACCTTCGTCTATGACAATGCGATGGATTGGTCTCCCTTTCGACACAACTTGTACCTGGAACGCAAGTTGTTGTGAGAGGTGAGGTTTAGATTTCTCCATGTCAAATATGGCTAGTGTAGAATCCTGGGGGTCGACTCCACCAATGGACGAAAGCAGAGCTTCTCTTTGTGCTAGGCAGGTTTGCAATACTTCGAGTGTAGACATGGTTGATGGTGCTTGCGCCAAATCTTCTACAATATTGTAGTTTTGGGCAGCATGTGAAGAGGTGTTATGATTTGTACGTCGAAGTGTCCCTTTGGGGGGGGAAATTGTGAGGTCAGAAGCAGGCCTTTCAATATGAAAATCATTGGGTGGAAGTGGATTCGAACTTGTACTAGGTTCTAGAGCATCAATGGCATAATTTCCAAATACTTTGTCTTCGGTTTGGATTTCAACACTTTTTACGCCAAAAATGACGGATGATCCTTCACTGGAAGGATGAGTACCACTGTTGCCAATTTGCGAGGGTTTTGGTGGGTTTTCCACCATGTGTTGTTGTTTCTGTTGTGGATTAGGGAAGGGATTATGAAGGATGGTAGGTGTCCTCCCAGAGTCCTTGTTTGTGATAAAATCTGTGCATTCTTGCAGATGAGGAAATTTTTATGTCAAGTGGTTCTCTGCACACATTCTGCAAGGAAATTTCATGGGTTTCTCCTTTCCTTTTTTGTTCTTAGCAGAGTATTTTTTATTGGGATTATTCTGAGTATCAGACTGCTCTTTAGAAGAAGAGGTAACTTTCTTGTTATTCTTGTTCTTGCCGCTAGGTTTTTGTGTAAACTGCATAGAATTTACCTTAGCAGTAGGAAGAGTAGTCTATTGGTTAGGGGCGATGGCAGTCAAAGATGGCTGGGAGGTTTTCCCACTAGGTTTTTTTATGGTTATGCAATCAATTTCACCAACGAGGCCATTGGCATGCGCTCTGGGTTTTTGAGTAGCGGGAGGATTCAGATTGCTAGGGGCATGATGGAGTAAATCATACAGTGTGCCAGATTGCGAATAGATTAGATTTGAATTATGTGCACGACAGATGGATTGGTCTTCCGTGACCACACCGGAAAAGCAAACGTCTTTAGCTAGGGGTGGTAAGAGTGACTTACAAAACCATTTGGATAAGAGATGATCCGAGATTGGCGCTTTGACGAGCCTCCTCCTACGTCTCCATTCATGAATGTGATCATAGATGTGTGTGGCGGTGTCTTGGTGCAGTGAGGTTAAGATTTATGTGTCGGTTTCGTATCTATTAGGTAATTGGAAGTTCTTACTAAATTTCATAGCTAAGGCGCCAAATGTGTTGACGGCCCCACGTGGTAACTCAATATACCATTTGGCAGCGTTTCCTATGAGAGTGCGAGGGAAAAGTCAAAGACGGATATTGTCATCCACCATGGATTTAGAAATAGACCATAGATGAAAGGTGGTGACGTGCGTAGTTGTATCATCCCCTTATTTCCCATTAAATTTAGGGATTTTAGATGGAATCTTGTGTGGTACTGGAGGCCAGAGTGGGTTGTGGTTGATGGGATCATTGGTTAGCTTGTAGATGTCGGGGATGTCTAGAGCAACCAAAAATGGAAATTGTGTGTTTGCCCCTGGATCTAGCCAAGGAATTATTGGCTGACCATTCATACTGTAGGGTCTGCCCACCAATGTGTTACCAATGGGATAAGTAGGACTTTTTTGATAAAGTTACCTGTGGGTGGGGGTGCAGAGATGTATGGTTCTTGTCCGTAGGGTATGTTGTACTGGGGGGCGAACTGTTGGTTGCCCTTAGTGTAAAAGTTACCTCCTTTCCCAAATTTACTTTGGGTTTGGTGCGCCCATATGGACACGATAAAGTTAGCCAAAGGCATACTGCTATTTGCATAGTTAAGAATTGGCATAGACCCTACACTGGAAGTTTGACCACTCAAAGGAACATCGTTAACAATAGGCTGTCCTGTTTTTCCTAATGACTGTAGGGGTACCAAGGTGCCCCCAGGCATATATGTGTTGGTGAAACTTCCCCCTGGCATGATTTCCAAGGGTTTTAAAATCAGTAAAGGTTTCCAATTGAAAGGGTTGCTAAAAGGAACCGAAGTAACCCCGCTAGTGGGAGCGGAAACCGTGGGTCCCGATGCAGTCACAATAAGAGCAGATCCCTAAGGATTCGGAGGTCCACTGATAGTTATGGTGACTGGATTGCTGGGACCGGGTATAGCCTGGCTACTAGGGTTACCAATCATTGGCATAGAACTGAAAACTGGTGAGGAAGAGGAGGATTGTAAGGAGGTACGACTCCTTTCATAAAAGTATCCTCTAGAAACTCCGTATGATACGGGGCTATATGAAAATTAGGGGTTGTCACTGGAGACTACTCTTCTAAAGAAGGCACGAGCTCCCTGAGACTCGACTCCTCCTCCAGCGTCAACGAAGGGAGACCTCATTGTTGTCGAGACAGACGAAGAGGGTCGAAGGACGCCACGGTGACCTGTTTACTTTTATCAAATTTTAATTATTTGTGATGTATTATAAAGTCTCAATGATAGTAACTACACACCTAAAAAATAAAAAATAAAAAAGGACTTTATAAAATCAATCAACAAGAAGCCAGAACAGGGTGGCTCCATCTGAGTACCATTTTTTACTAGAGATGAAATCCAGTATCACAACAGCATACATAGAGGGTTGGTTGAAAATAAAGTTACGGTTACTCTAGAGATTCACCCGAACCTCAGACAATAGGTGTAAGCACTCCCGTGAAGAGAGTACCCTCCCAAAGACCGATCACAGAGTAGGTCCGTCTGTTTTAGGTACCAGGGCAGCCCGCCCCAGTCACCTCATGTAAGTCCGTAAAAATTCTGGCAACTAAAGATACCTCAAATAACAGACATCATCAGGGGGGTCACGGTCGTAAACATCACGCTATATGGGAAGAACACCTAGATCCCCAATCTAGTTTCGACATCCCCGAAGGGAACCCCAATATATAGCATGCCCACTGAATGCACTCGAAGGTGGGCTACCTTCTCATGCACCCTGGTGTTGACTCGCGCTTAACTTCGGTGGTAGTGGAGTGGTCCCGATAATATGGGTGCAATATGATTTCACATTTTAATGACTCTAGTTTCAAGTTTTGAGATCTTGGGTGATTTTCTCACTTCTCCTGCCCCAAGATCCTAGCCTGAACTACTGTTGGTATGAGCTCATAAAAAATTATATGATTAATTTTATTATCGCTTGATTCTTAGTGTACTTGATTATAAGTCTTGTGGAGGGGGAGTGGAAGTATGAAATGTGATGAGACTCTGACCAAAAACCATGCAGAAACATGTTCTAAATATTCAATTCAATGAAGATTTTATTCTACAAGGAGAGATTCTTTCAACATCTGTGCACCAAATATTCAAATAACACAATTCATCTTTAAAGATTCAGACATCTATCTATCTTCTCTTACCAACTTTTTAACCAAAAATTTTCAGAATTAATTCAGTTAAGTTCAGAAAACTTTAAAAAAAAATCTTCATCAAAAAGTAGATGCTACTAACATTAACTTTTTTAAACAAGAACCAAAGACAAAAATTCTTAGTAATCAAGCACAAGGATCCAGCAAAAGAAGCTAATCTGGTAGCCAATAACTCCACAACCAAAGGGAAACACAACAGGGGTGTAAACAACAGATTTTGGTTGGGTAACACTGGCAAGCAGAGGCTACAGAGCATTAATATTGAGACTAACGCATTGTATCTGAGCATAAGCAGCATTATAATGAACTTAAACACTCTCAGAGGGAGCATTACTCAAGGTAAAGTTGCACAGATGGCTAGGCAGGGTCTATTCTAGACTCTGTGAGCTTTTGAGATGATTACTAAGCATACAAAATGGTCTCAAGGATATGTGAATAGAGGAAAATAGGTAAATTCATAGGAACAATCCGGAAACTTGGGGTTTACTCCCCAGCAAAGTCACCATTTCTGCTATAGGGTAATATGCTTGGGTGGTGGTTATCGGGTATCCCTCTCAGGGCTTTCTGGTGCCCGAGGTAGACTGTAAGATTAGTTGTAAAGTTCCAAAGGTACTACATGCATGTTCATAATAATATATAATTGATAAAGCAATATTTGGAATGATTACCTCTTTGTGGATGACAGATCCTGTGGAGAACGCTAGGCAACGGAGTAGAAGTCCTTCTTCACCGACTCCAAATCCATATCCTGCAATCAATCAAAGCACCCGTGTAATCTTCACAACATTATAGCTTTCTATCAATTAAAATAGCATATAACTAACATTAAACATGCATATCTAAGCCATTCATATCATGCTACATAGACAATTGAACAAAAATTGTGACACTGATGCATCGAATGGACAAAACAGATACAGTTCTACTGATTTATGAAAATGAGGATTACAACTATCAGTTGTACCAAGCCCTCCTCAACCTTCCAATTCCTATATCTCTTTCTCTATCTCTGAGTTTGATGATGCTCAAGGCAGAAAGTTCTCAATGAACTTTGCCGATTTTAAAGCCTCATACTAAAACAATGAAATTCTTCCCAATCAAACCTTCGACCTTACAACAAGAGCCCACTGCTCCAATTTATAGGAGATGGAAAGGAAAAACCTTACTGACTCTTTAAACCAGTTCAAATCGGAAAATATCTAGATGTGTCCTCGTGTTTCCTTGATTTTTCCTTCCATAGGAGTTCAATTGTGTTTGGCAATGCCTAATAAAAGGTTTGTGCCATTGAGTTTCCATTTTGAACTGACTCTTTCTGAGAAAAAGCTGGAAATGCCAGTCAGTTTTCCGCAAGATATTTCCATTTTCACATTAAAACATGGATAACGCTGCCCCTTAGGCAAGACAGAGTGTTACCCTAGGCATTAACTCTCCCTTTGCATGGCTCGGGTGCTTTATAACTCTGCCTAGCTGTTTCTAGGATGTGTTACCTTGGCAGAAATGGGTCTTTTCTAGGCCATTTTATTCCTTCCATGTTACCTTCTCCTTTGAGCTGATGAGGAGGTCATCTGTCCTATAACACAAGTTTGTAGAGATTCTTCACTCGAATCCCAACCTTCTTGGCTTGCACTGTTGCTTTATGTCACAAGAAAACTTTTCCTTCACTAAAGACAACATCATAGCCTCTATCCTCTAACATTGTGACTGAGACTAAATTTTTCTTCAAACATGGAACATGCATAACATATTTTAAATGAAAGATTTTACCTTATTCCCTTTGAAAGGTAATGGTACCAATGCAATTTGCACTGTATCTTCCATCGTCGCCCAACTCAATATGCATTTGGAGATCTTTCTCCTCCAAGTTACTGAAAATTTTCTTATCTCTAGTCATGTGAAAGGAAGCACCACTATCCAAGTACCACCCCGATCCCAATGCACTTGACACCATGCATGCTATCAATGATAAGTCAAGATCAAATTGTGAGGCAAGAGCCTCACCAGTTGCAGCTCCAACAGCCATCTTGTTCTTCTTCTTATGTGGACAATTTTTGGCAATATATCCAGACTCATGACAATGAAAACACTTCACTTTGGACATGTTGTGCTCCTTGCCATCTTCACCGGCCTCAGATTTAGAACAGAATTTATTCCCCTTCCCCTTCTTCACCTTGGCATCAAAAGCACAATCCTCTTCATCATCAAGATTTGATGAAGATCCATCTTTGGTGTTTGAACTCCTCCTGCACTAGATCCTACCACTGTCGTTCCCAATCTGGCACTTTTGCCTTTCCGTTGACAGAGTCTTCATAACTGTGCCAACTCTTAGGAAGTCCCAAGAGAGCCAATCTCACCAAATCATCATCAGCAACACTTACTTCTACGCTCCCAAGCTCATCCCTGCATTGCACAAACTTTGTTAAGTATACTGGAATAATGTCGTTCTTTTCCATCTTGACATTTCTAAGTTATCCTTCAGCGCCAATTTCCTTTGGTCGTTGTTTCTTTGGAAAAGATCTGTCAAAGCTTTCCACATAGCATATGAAGTGGCTTTCCCATGAAGGCTTGAGACAATGTGGTATTGTACACATTCCAATAGAATCCTCCTCTCCCTTGCTACTTTATTTTGCCATGCATCAAGTAATGCAACATCTATCAAAGTAGGCTTAGGAACATCTTTGTCGATGAATTCCTTCAAGCCATTATCTTCGAGCACCACCTCCATCCTGTCCTTCCAATAAATGTAGTTCGAGCTGCCCTCAAGTGCATACTCTATCCGCAAGCCATTGAAATCCATTTCGATGTTTAATCAACTTTTGCACCAAGAAAATCTTGCAGCAAATTTGAATTGTTTCCACCAACAAACTCAGCTACTGCTTCAATATTGCAATCTTATTTGCTCTGATACCATGTAGAAATTTTAATACAATTATGTATTGCCTAGATTATCCTGATCTAAAAATTATATTCCACTGTTAAATACAGAATCCTTCTACTAAAATGTTTGTGGAAATTTAATCGCCAATTGCAAACACATGAAGAAAGATCAATCACACATAACATAGATGTTTTACCGAGAAAGCATAAAGCTAAAAACCCCACTATCATATATTATGTATATATCATGGATCATGAAAAAATATCATAAAAAACTCTAATTCAAGAGCTCTCAGTACAATATACAATCATCTCACACTGACATACAAAACTTCACAAGTTCCTTAGCAAATTTACTTCTAGACAGTCTGCCTTGCTCACACAGTTCTTGGTGAATGCAATCCTTAATCACAAATAATTTCAGCCTTCCTCAACTGGGCAATCCATGATGGTCAAGAACCTTTGAATGATTAATTCTAGCCTGCCTTGACTGCGCAATACTCATAGGCATCTCCAATGTGTGTGTGGTTGCATGAGTGCACCCACTAATGTCACAACTGATAGTCATACTGTCCCTTTCACCTATCTCTCAACTGGGTCTCCACTGGAGCTGACATGCATGTAGTTAAAAGTAGTAAATCTTCAGTTGCATGTCAAATCACTCCATTTGAATTAATTAATATTTAATTCACTTGATCTCTCACTAGTGTATCTGCAGTTACAACTAGCACAACCGACTTTAACTCACATAACTACACATCCAACTCTGTTATAACTTCAAATCACCCAGTTACAACTAAGTCCACTTGCATGTCCCACCAACCAACCTTTGAACTCAAAATTCCTTCAGATAATTGGTTTTCCACTTCAGTTAATTGATTTCAAGTGCTCCATGAGAATATATTATTATTTATTGTCTAATTATTATTAAGAGATAATAATAATCGACGTGCATTCTATTTTTAGACATGTAATCCACGAACATACTTCACACATGCATTCCAAAAATAGAAGCCCATCCATAAATAGAATTTTCTCAACCATCTATAAATAGACTCCCGCTATAAATAGAATTTTCTCACCATTCTAAAAATAGATATACACCTAAAAATAGCCTGTGTGGGCCCGTGTAGGTGCTTAATTTTCACTAGGATCAAGGATGTTGTTTCCGGATGCCAATTTCACTATTTATTGTTGAAAAATTCAACAAATCGAAGAGAATCCAACTACATCTTTGCCTCATCCTCCACAATCTGTTGAATCATGCGGTAGAGTTCAAGCTGCCTAATCCAATTGCTACGCTTCTCTACATTATTTTAACTATTATACCCTGGTAGATCAAATTTAACATCTAACTTAAAGAAATTTTTATTAGAAGCATTTCCAAAAATTTTATGATGATGGTTAGAAGAGGAGAAAGGACTTTCATTTGCTGAAGGAGGTGGGTCTCCTCCACCATCTCCATGTGCTAAACCTTGCCCTTCTGAAGCATGCTCCCCTATTTTCTCTAACTTCTCAATTCTAGAGAATATTTTCTCAACTCGATCTGCCATGGTGTAGAATATCTGGCAAACATTGAGCTCTGCTTCATTTCGATCCTCGTCACTCATGTTCCTTCTCTGATGTGCATGCCTCGCTTCGGCATCAAAAGAATGCAGCGTCCCTTAACCTCTTCGTATCATGTTTCTAGTTAGCATACAAGCATGTAATTCACATCTACAAACACCTGCTGTGATACCACTTGATCCAAAATATTTTTTTTGAGATGTGTGAAATAATTACATGTGAAAATTGCAGCTTTAAACAAGAAAATTTAAAGGCATAAACGTAAAAAGAGAGAAGCAATTAACATCATGCAAGAAGACACAGAGTTGGTATCGGAGTTCGTCCAAGAGGGACTATGTCTCCGAGCCCTGCTCAAATAGTGGGGAGGCCCTTCTTTTATTAAAATGGAAAAAGTAAAAGTACAAGTAAAAATGAGGAATTACACCCTTATACCTGCCCAATCTGAAAATGGCCGAAAATTGCAGACCTTTGATGACTAAATGGGCAGCATCATTGGATTTGTGGCATCGAGTAGTGCAAAATCCATATAAAACTTGTCTCAATTTGACAAAGTGAAAATTTGACCCCTCTGGAAAATGGCTCAGATCATGGTTCCACCCCCCTCTTGCACACTGCTAAGGGTTTTGTTCATGCCGCTCCTATCATCCCTGGGTGCACTGTAGAAATAAAGACTTATATATCAAAAAGGTGACGGACTTCCCAAAGGACCCATTAGGCTGGTTGGTTCCAAATCTGAGTTGTATGGGAGGAGGTCAGGTGGTCAAACCCCAACCCCTCCAAATTAAGGCGGAAACCCATTTTAAATAACTGTTGCAATCAATTTTTAAACCCGCGTATTTAATATAAGGTATTAAGTTGGTTGGGGGGGTCGGTCCTGCATTGGGCGGCCTGCCCCCACATCCCTTGTCGACTCTGTATGGTATGGTGTCAAGAGCGAGTTGGGCTGGCAGAGTTGATAACCCTACCCCACCCTTTATATATAAAACAATGCTATTCCATAGAGTGTGGGGGCAGCGAGGTCATGGCCGCTGACCACCCCTTTTAATAATATTTTTTGATATACGATGTCATGGGGTTCGACGGGGGTCATGGCCCACTTAATATATATATATATATATATATATATATATATAATTAACTGAAGGAGTGAAACTAACAGTTCCACAAATTCACTCCTAACTGCCGGCATATACAATAATGTGTGTACATATACATATATATATATATATATATATATATATATATATATATATATATATATATATATATATATATATATATATATATATAGATATATATATTAACAAATTAGTGGTTTTTAAATTTTCAAAAATTAACTGAAGGAGTGAAACTAACAGTCACACAAATTCACTCGGAATCCGACCGGGTTCTAGTAAAATTGTTGTCTCCTTAAGCCTACCAAGTCACCAAGTCAACCCTTGAACTTTGACTATTTCTAACTCCTTCATACGGACTCAGAATTGAGTGTCGTCTGCATCGTTGGAATTAGAAAGACGAGATCTACAACTTGACATTAAGTTTGCCACATTCCAAACACTATGATTTGTGAGCCTTTGTACTCAAGCCACTTGTACCTGGACCTGTTAGGTCCACCTGGATCACTACATCACCCCACCTCACTCCTGGAGGTTTATTTGCATGCATGGAGAAATCTACCTCTAGATTGTAGATATTTTTCAATCTATATCTATTTTTTTCACTTTCCCGGTAGCTACATGTTTTAGAAGGGATTTTCCTTTACTGAAAACAACACCATAGTCTATGTCCTCCAATACAGCTATAGAAATCAATTTTTTCTTCAACCTAGGTACATACATAACATTTTTCAAGTGAAGATGGGAGATTGACTCCCTATTAAAGGTGACAACACCAATTCCTTTGTTACTATACCTCCCATCAATTCCAAATTCTATGTGCAATTTGAGATCCTTATCCTCTAGGCTACTGGTGAATTGTTTGCATCCTATCATATGTAATGGGGCACTAGAATATAGGTACCATGCACTCCCTCTTACTATGCTTTCCATGCAAGAAAAGAGGGTAAATTATAGCTCAAATTAAGATTCCAAGGCATCTCCTCCTGCTCCTTCTTCAAGCTCCTTGTTGGATTTTCTATGCCGACACTTGGTTGCACAGTGTCCATATTCATGGCAGTGAAAACATTTTATTTTTCCGAGGTCCTTCTTCTTTCCTTTATTATGGTTGGACTCAGCCTCACCTTGGTACTTCTTTCCCTTAACATTATTTCCTTTTCCAACTAGATAAAATTCCTCTTCCACCTATGATTTGGATGTCACTCCATCTCTAGTGTTCCTTAGAATTTCTTCTTACACAAAATCAGACCAAAGTCTCTCCCAATTTGGTAATTTGTCCCTTCCATTTACAGATTTATGGTAGTTTTGTCTATATTTTGTAAGGCCAAGGAGAGTTAGGTTCACTAGCTTAGAGGATGGCACATTTTCTCGTACTCCTCCAAGTTCATCTCTAAACTGAGTGATTCTGGAGAGGTAATGTGGAAAGGTTTCATTTTTCTACATGATGATGTTTCTGAGCTTGTCCCTGAATGATAATTTCTTAGCATCACTACCATTTTCAAATAGCTCAGTGAGGGTCTTCCACATAACAAATGGAGTCTCATTTCCATGTAAATTCGAGACTATGTGGTCTCTCACACCCTACAGGATGATCCTCCTGGCTCTTGAGGTATCCTTCTTCCACTATGCTAACTATTATGCATTTGATACTCCTAGTTTTGGAATGTCAATTTTGGTGTACCCCAGCACTCCATTATCATCAAGTAAAACTTCCATATTGTCCTTTCAAGATAAGAAATTTGAGTTTCCTTCTAATGCATACTCCAATATCAATCCATTGAAGGACATTTTCTCGCACATAAGAAAAAATAATTCACTCAATCTGCAAATCAAAATATTTGAAGGAGAAGCTTTATTGACTAGCTTCTATTGTGATTTTGAGCTTTGAAACCATGTAGAAATTAATAAAAATTTACTACTAGTGATGAATTCAAAGTAAAAGAAAGATATTTCAAATTTCCATTCATGCAGAATGGAACAATTTAGAAACACATGCAATGACATGCAACCATAAAAACACAAGGAACACAATGATTTAAAGGGGAACCCAATTTGGAAAAACCCCTCCACTTATTTTCATTAATTCAGATGAAAAGAGAAACAATTACAATGTATTGCTTCAACTTTGAAGCCCACATTACACTCCAATTGATCTAGGTTGATATTGGTGGTTGTAACGGCCCTGGTTAAAAATCCATGTAAAAAATACAAGACCTTGGTCATGGGACACGTATTCCAAGCTAATTGGTGGGAAAAACATCCTAGTCGGTGTCACTTCGGTTTATTATGGCTAAAGGAAATTTTCAAAGGCTGTTGAAAATGGCAACAAGAAATATTTAAAATGGCACCCAAGAGGCTTCTAGTTTAATTTTCCCTTAATTAAATTAGAAGTAAATTGTAATTCCATGTCACATGATAGCTTGTAAGTGTTAACTGAGTCAAGAAGACTTAGCTCAGTTAATTCGAGTTGACGATCAAACTAGAGGCATGTAGGGTGTCTCCTACTTTTTAGGAGCCGTGGTTGATTTATTTGTGAATTGTAATTTTTTAACTTAATTATTTGAGTTTAAATCGGCTTAAATATTTCTAACTGAGAGATGAGCTATTGAGAGGTCTAGTGAATTAAATTATATTTAAATCACATGCAGTGATCAATCAAATAAATTATGATTCACTCTAAATAGTTGTTGTGTGTTAGTTCTAAGAGTGACTCAGTTGAGATTGGAGTTAAAGGGAAGTGTACTACTAGCTATATAATCATCCAAATTGTATAGGTGGTGCATGCAGTTAGAATAAGGCCTAAAATAAATCATTACTTAATTAGATAAAAAATCCTTTAAAAGGAGGAATGAAGCCACACATTTAATCATTATTTTGGTGAGCACATGTTTGTGATACCAAGAAATAGGAAGCGCAAGTTTGTGCTTGGATCTTGTGAGAGAAAGGTGTGCCAAGAGAATATTGTGCACGAGTTGGTTTTGAGACATTCAGAGATAGTGCAGAGAGCTCTCAAGCCTGAGAGAAGTATTGTTTCATGTTCTTAACTTTATGCAATATACAGACAGTGGGGTTTTTAGCTAAGGCTTTCCCCAGATAAATATTTATGTTGTACGATTGATATTCTTTCTCTTTCTTTTTCATGTGATTGTGTGATCATAATTGGTTTCCGCAACTTGTAGAATTGATTCAGTATTTGTTTTTTTGCATTACAAGATTAGTTGAATCTATTTAGATATTTTTAGATGGCATCAGAGAAGGAATTTCTTGGGTGGCAAGTTTGCAAAGTAGATATGAAAATTGTTCTGAAATTTTTTCAAAAATAAATAACATATCTGGAATCCTTGGAAAAAATACCCAAATTCAAAAAAAAAAATCATTCAAATTGAAGCTCGGATGAGGGAGATATCCCCGATGTAAAATGAGATCCTTTTCAGAAAAATTGTGATGGCGGGACAATTAGAGTGGATATCTGAGTTTCCAGAGTGCCTATACTCACAGATGTGTTGTGGCTATGATGTGATATTTAGCAAAGGAAAGGTTTTCCTTAGACACATCACCACAGGATGGGTGAAATAGATCGATGTGTGAGTCTAGAACATGTATTCACTTGAGGTCAAAGAAACATATAAATCTTTGAGGAGCAAGGAAAAGGTTAGAGACTTGGTTTTTGAGAGGGAGCATGAATTTCCTCTCAAAATGCAGCCTTAGAAGGTTGTGGAGAAGCCACAATTGGAGAAGCAGAGAGGAGACCGAGTGGAGGCATCCACTCAAGAAGATACCTCAAGTAGGGGGTAATCTTGAGACAAGTGGGTAGAGGGAGCACATGCAGTCATACCTCTAGGAGAGAGGTGGGGCGATGTGAATTCATAATTCCAAGAGAAGAAATTATGGCAAGGCCCATTGAAATGTATTTTCTCATGGATCATTACCTTGTTACAGGGGCCCACAATATACATTAGCAGGATGGATTAGTGGCGATTGATGCAGTCATATGTTAGAGTGACATATGTCAAATACTGGAGCGCAGGTCATATTTGGAAATAGTGAAGATGGCACAAATGCAGAGTCAGCAGTAATGCATGTTTTTTAGTAGACAGTGTAGTAGCTAGAAGCAGTCAGAGACTCTGGAGAGATATGCATCATACTGATTCAGTTTGGATGCTTTTTCAGTTTCATAAGTTGCACTAGCAAACAACACTAGAGATTTTTTACATGCAGAACATTCCAAAGGTACAGGATTGGGATAGAGTTTAATTCCTTTCTTATTAAGAGGGAGTGTTGAAAATGGCAACAAGAAATATTGAAAATGGCACCCACGAGGCTTCTATTTTAATTTTCCCTTAATTAAATTAGAATTAAATTGTAATTCCATGTCACATGACAACTTATAAGTGTTAACTGAGTCAAGAAGACTTAGTTAGATCAATCAATTCGAGTTGAGGGTCAAACTAGAGGCATGTAGGGTGTCTCCTACTTTTTAGGAGCCCTAGTTGAGTTATTTGTGAATTTTAATTGTTTAACTTAATTATTTGAGTTAAAATAAATTTAATTAGTTCTAACTGAGAGATGAGCTAGTGAGAGGTCTAGTGAATTAAATTAGATTTAATTCACATTTAGTGGCCAATTAGATAACTGATAATTCACTCTAAATATTTGTTGCATGCCAGTTCTAAGAGTGACCCCATTGATATTGGAGTAAAATGGAAGTGTACTATCAGTTGTATAACCATCCATATTGTACAAGTGGTGCATGCAGTCAAAATAAGGGCCAAAATAAATCATTCCATAATTATTAAAAAATGACCCTTAAAAGAGGAATGAAGGCACAAGTTAATCATTGTTTTGGTGAGCACTAGTTGGTGAGACCAAGCAATAGGATGCACAAGTTTGTGCATGGAGCTTGTGAGAGAAAGGTGTGCCAAGAGAATATTGTGCACAAGTTGGTTTTGAGACAGTCATAGATATTGCAGAGAGCTCTCAAGCCTGAGAGAAGTATTGTTTCATGTTCTTGACTTTATGCAATATATAGATAGCAATGTTTTTAGCTGAGGCTTTCCCCAAATAAATCTTTGTGTTGTGCGATTGATAGTCTTTTTCTTTCTTGTTCATGTGACTGTTTGATCGTAATTGGTTTCCAAAATTTTTATAATTGACCCAGTATATTTTTTTTAGTGCATTAAAATATCAATTGAATCTATTTAGATATTTCTACAAAGGCAATGGAAAAGGATTTGGAAAGGAAAAGAGGCATTACTGGAATTTTATTTATGAAAATAAAGGAAAATAGGAGAAAAGGGGGGTGAAAGGTTATAGGTTTCATGTGAGGAGGAAAATGAATGAAAATAATGGAAAATTAACAAAATAGAGGCCTCATTGATAAAAAGGATTATGAGGATCAGTTGGCAAGATTTTGCTCAAAATTATGTTAGTTCAGTTGGAGCTCTCATTGTTGGAAATACTGAGAGTGGGGGGGTGAACCAGTATTCCTTTCAATTAGAGCATTAGTTAATCTTCAATTATTATCAGTGTTTGTACAATGATAGCAGTAAACAAGAGGAACACAAATGCACACATTTTTTACGGTGGAAACCCATTTCGAGACAAAAACCACCTAATGCTTTTCTAATAATTTTTTAATATTCAACTCCAATTGAAAATAAAGCTCCAACTTCCTAGAATCTAGAAAAGAATTCTTCTCCAGCTCCCACCGGATGGATGCTCCAACACCCGAGATTATTTAGTGGTCAACTAAATGGATTCCCCAACACCCAATGAGCTACAACTCACCCTAGCACCACCTTACCACCCTATAGAGTAATAAAAGAAGAATGGACTCCCGTACCAGGGAAAATGGTCCACTTTACAATGATATAGAATGATGTAGAAGAAGAAGATATACTAGAACATAACCCAAAATTTAACACAACCACCTAAGGATGATCCTAGACCTCCCAACACTACCTCTTCAACCCTTGGCAAATAGATACTAGTACAATTTATACAATAATGTATTTACAATGACTAAGTACAATGATACCTTTACAATGATTGTATGCAGTGTCGCCCACTTGAAGACTTAATATGATGAACTTCTTGCTGCTGTTATGCACCTTGGTTGCTTCTATTTTCATGCTACCCTCTGTTGCACCTTCCTTTGCTTTTCTGCCGTAGAAATTCTAGTCCTTTGCAACCCTTGAAAACACATGATCTAGCTTTTTCTTGCCTTCTAGGAGCTCGATATTGAATCTGATGCATCTCTGTCATTTCAGATCCTCAATATCTTATTTTTGGTCCTGTAGTAGTCCTCGGATTCATCTTTCTAATGCCACAGGTCTTACCCAATTTGGATTCTTGAAGAGAGAGTTATACCCAATTTCTCACAATGCCCTAATTATGGACTGTTTCAGCAGAGCGCACTTGTACGGCGTGCCATGTGTCACTGTTTCTTCATTTGTTTCTGAAATTGATAGAGAGAAAATTAAATGTTGTGCACTATCCTTCACTTTTTACGGCATTCCAATCCGATACTCATAGAGAGTTATGACGATTTTTCCAATATCACTTCTTTGAGATGAATTTCAGGAACCTGCAAAAACCCTTACTTCCACAGATCATATCTCCCAAAATATTGTGCAAATTGATCTGAAATTTTTACTGAAGCTTCCTTGGGATTTCAGCTTCGCCTCATAAAAATTTCAGCTTCTGAGCCTTCGTATAAAAAAATTTAGAGCGAAAATTCCACGATGACCTGTTTCTGATGGCCGAATCCCTTGCCTAAGGAGGAAATGAAGATCACAATATATATGAATGCTTAAGTTGAGAAGGGCTTCAACAAGTAAAATTGGGAGGGATTTTAGGAGCATAAAAGATATTAATTATGACTTTTCAATGACCCATGCCCCAACCCCATGGGGTTTTAGCCCACTAACTGGGGGTACAAACTTCAAACATGAATATCTCTCAAACCGTGAAGAATTACATGACGTGTCATATATCAACGGAAACATCTCGAAAAGTAGAAACTTTCAAAAGCATTATTGACCCAGAATATATTAATTTGGTAGGTCAAAATTCCCATGCAATATTGGGTTAGTCCCTGGTGCTTCTTGGGTTGATATCAATGACAACCGCTGATCAAAACTCATTCTATTCTCTCTTTCTCATACTCTTGGACACTTGGAGTTTCTTGGAGCACTCTTGGAGGAGTGCAGTGCACTTGGGATTTGGATCAAGAAGGAAAAGGAAGAGAAAGAAAGTGCAAGAGGACATTGGGATCAGTAGCTACAACAGGTTTTTCTTGCAGGTATTGAGTTGCATGTATGATTTCTTCACTAGTTTTGGCCTTCATGGCATATGCATGTGGTTATTTGTTTATGATATGTCATTGGCATGGAGGATTGCCTAGATTGATAGTGATTTTTCCTAGCCTTTCCATTCCCTAGATAGCCATGGTTTTGTGGGTTTTACCTTTTCTCTGTTTGGTTTTCTTGTGCCTTTGGCTGTGCGCTGAGTTATTAGTTCTTGGAAGCCTTGGTTGGACAAATGCTCTAGAAGCCCTGTAACAGCTTGGGTTGAGTTACAGGTCCTGAAATACTTGGTTGGAAAAACGCTCTGGAAGCCCTTGATTGTTTGATTTACTAGTCCCGAAAGCCCTTCTTCGACAAACTCTCTGGAAGCTCAGCATCAGCTATGGGTTGAGTTACTATACCTAGAAGCCCTGGTTGGAACAAACACTCTGGAGCCCTAGACAGCTTAGGGTAGAGACCAATCTGGTGATGGTTAGTTATGTTTGACCGTGTGGTGGAATCACTGGTTGATAGTTGAGGTGGTTTGGCCTCTGGAAGCCCTGGTTTGGTTTTGATTGATGTGTTTTATGAGATCCCACATTCATGCTTGGAATATGGCACATGGGTGTCTGTGTTAGGTCCCTATATTACTAGTATAGTACCTTATTGTTGTTAGTGTAACCCCTTTATTGTTATTATTGTACCCTTGTAACCCCCATTCTGTTATTATTGTGCCCCTAAATTATTATTGTTAGGTCGGCTAGGATTACATTGTGGCCCACTCGGGATTACATTATGGCCCCATGGACTCCTATATATAGAAAGGAGGTTTTGTAAATTGAATCATCCAAGAATTGTTCATTCATGTAATGTATTGGAGGTTGCCCCCTCGAAGTGGCTCATTTCTAAGGCGTGAATATCTCTTTTTCTTCTCTCTTTGGAGTCGGTTACACAACATTTGGTATCAGAGCTTTGGGATTCTAGGGTTTCGCTGCTCCAAACAGGTCATCGTGGAATTTTCGCTATAACTTTTTTTTCTACGAAGCTTCAGAAGCTGAAATTTCTAGGGTGCCAAGCTAAAATCGTGAGGAAGGTTTTCTAAAAATTGCAGATCTTGGTTCGCAATATTTGAGGAGATATCATCTGTGGAAGTTAGGTATTTGTTCAGGCTCATAAACAGGTCATCGTGGCATTTGCACTATAAATTTTTTTGTACGAAGGTTCAGAGTCTGAAATTCATATGGTGCGAAGCTGAAATCCCTGAGGAAATTCTTCAAAAAAATTTTAGAGCTTGGTTCGTAATATTTTTTGGAGATATGATCTGTGGAAGGTAGTGCTTTTTCGGGCTCTCGAATTGCATCTCAAAGAGGTGATCGTGGGGAAAACTTCAATAACTCTCTCTCTGGTCATTGGATTGAAGTGCCGTAATAATTGGTCGCAAGTACACGGATTGAAGTTTCGAGCTATCAATTTCGAGACAAAGGACAAAACAGTGACACGTGGCAAGTCGTACAAGTTCGCTCTACTAAACCCGATCCTGAATTAGGTCATTGTGGGAGATTGGACACAAATTTGTCTTGGAGAATCCAAATCGAGTCGACACTGTGGCATTTGAAATAAGCTTCAGAGATCTACTACAGGGCTGAATTTCAGATATCGAATATTTTCAACTACGAGAGATAATTCAATTTCAATATCGAGCTCCTAAAAGCTAGTTAAAGGTGTGTATTTTTTTTCCGAATTGCATAAGTCTTGTTTGAAGAATCAAGTTGAATTGATTCCAAGGGCATCTTGTAGAATAGATATCAATATTGGATTCTAAAATGGCCCCTAAAAAGAATTCAACACCCATCAAGCCTTCGAAGGCTCTACCATGACTCATGAAGATGAAGAATTGCAACATGATCTATCAAAATTACAAGAACACGTGCAACAAATTTCACTCTCGCAAAGAGCGACAAAAAATGAAATGGAAGTTTTGAAGAAAGGTGTGGAAGTGAAGATGGATGGTTTGAAGAAAGGCATGGAAGCTAAGATGGATGGCGTGGAAGTAAAGATGGAAGGTTTGAAGAAAGGCGTGGAAGCTAAAATGGATGGTGTGCAAGCTAAGATGGATGGCGTGGAAGCTAAGATGAATGGCATGGAAGCTAAGATGGATGGCATGGAAGTGGGCATGGAAGCTAAGATGGATGACATGAAAGACAACATAGAAAACATGAAGAATGATCTAAAAGCATACATGGAAGGCTTGATGACAAGCTTAAAACTGAAATGATTCCTAATGGCGGAAATATAGGAGAAGAACCTCATGATGAGAACAAAATAAATGTTAATCATGATTTCATAAACTCAAATGTTGGTGGGAAGAACCGCCATATTCCAAAAAATGGATATGAGGAAGTTTGATGGAAAGGATCCCTGTAACATGGATACTACGAGATGGAGCAATATTTTGATCTCCATAACGTGCAAAACACACAAAAGGTACGCATTGCAACTTTACATTTAGAACAAAATACATTTGTATGGTATCGATGGCTTTGTTCCCGTAAACAAATTGTCACTTGGTCAATTTTTACGTGAGGAAATGATAGCACATTATGAGGATACAAAGAGCAACACCTTCTTTACCCAATTGATAAATCTCAAACAAAAGGGTTTAGTGGGGCGAGCACATTGAGGACTTCCAAAAATTGAGTATAAGGGTAAATCGATATTTCGCGAGGACCACAGGGATTGATCTCTTCTTAGGCGAGCTTTAAAGGATAACATTCAACATGAAGTTCGTGTTCGGAACTCCCGATTCATTAGAGAAGGCATTCGGGTTGGCAAGAAAATTTGAATGTAAAATTATGGCAACAAGGAAGTCTACTACTCAATTCTATAAAGAAGGAAGTGTGGCTACATCTAGATTTCCACAACCTACAAGGTTGACACCACAACAATTGGAAGAAAAAAGAGAAAAAGGGCTTTGCTATAGTTGTGATAGCAAATACACTAAAGGTCATAAGTGTCCCGAGAAGAAATTATTTTACATAGATTGTGAAGAGGAAGAAGAAAATGAACAAGAAGAGGATATACACCAGGGAACCAGCCCCAGAAGAGGAAGAAATGAATCCAACCATATCGTGTAATGCATCAGCGGAATTACCACTCCTCAAACTCTCAAGATAAAAGGACAAATCAAGAAGAGAAAGGTAATAGTGTTGATTGATTCAGGGTAGCACCCATAATTTTATTCATTGTAAGGTAGCCAAGGAATTAAATTGTTTCCTATACCCAACACCGTAATGTCAAGTGATGGTTGCAAATGGAGGAACTATAAATTGCTCTGGAAAATGCCATAACATCAAGCTAACCATGGGGGGAATATGTGTTGACTAGTCCAATGCTTTCCATTCCTATGGGAGGTGCTGATGTTGTACTAGGAGTACAATGGTTACAATCTTTGGGGATCGGTAGCTTTTAATTTTCAAGAACTTTTCTTGAAATTCTTTTCAGAAGGAAAGGAAGTCGAATTATGGGGTATTGAAGGGAAGCCGGGAAGGATAATAAGCTCTAATGGCATTACAAAGCTTCTAAAGAAAGAACAACGAGGCGTAATTGCACAATTATGCTCACTAGAAGTTCCAACATCAAAATCATCTATTTCTACGAGATCTCCAACAAGTCTTGGACAATCATTCCAAGGTGTTTGAAACTCCCAAAGGACTCCCACCTATTCGTGATCATGATCATGCTATTCATTTGATTCCAAGAAGTGTTCCTCCAAACATCCGGCCTTATAGATATCCTTACTTCCAAAAGAGCGAAATTGAACGCATGATTGCAGAAATGTTAGAGGCGGGTATAATTCAACCTAGTCAAAGTTCTTTCTCTGCTCCTGTAGTATTGGTACACAAGAAGGATGGATCATGGCGAATGTAAATCCGGATTATAGGGAGCTCAATAAGCTCACCATTAAAGATAAATTTCCCATTCCTGTGATTGATGAATTATTGGATGAATTACATGGAGCAATTTATTTTACCAAGTTGGATCTTCGTTCGGGATATCATCAAATTAGAATGAAGACCGAAGATATTCCAAAAAACAAAGCATTTCGAACTCATGAGGGTCATTATGAATTTTTGGTCATGCCTTTTGGCCTTACCAATGCACCTTCTACATTTCAAGGGTTGATGAATTCTATTTTCAAACCCTTCCTTAGAAAATTTGTGCTAGTATTTTTTGATGATATACTAATCTATAGCAAGTCTTGGAAGGATCATGTTGAACATGTTGACAGTGGTGCTCAAACTATTGCGGGAGAAACAATTATATGCAAAAGCATCCAAATGTTTCTTTGGAGTACAAGAGGTGGAATATCCGGGTCATATTATATCCCACGAGGGTGTTAAAGTAGACCCTAACAAAATTAAAGCCATTAAGGAATGGAAAGTCCCTAAGACAATAAAGCAGCTATGCAGGATTTCTCAGGGTTAACGAGCTATTATCGTAAGTTTGTTAAGAATTATGGAAGAATAGCAGACACCTCTAACAACATTATTGAAGAAAGATGCATTTTCATGGACTCTGAAGCAACTAAGGCCTTTGAACATCTTAAAGAGGCAATGTGCCTAGCATCGGTCTTAGCTACGCCGGACTTCACAAAAACCTTTATTGTGGAATGTGATGCCTCGGGAAATGGAATTGGTGCAGTTTTAATGCAGGAAAGAAGACCCATTGCTTTTGAAAGTCGTCCAATCAAAGGAAAGTATTTACGTAAACCTATTTATGAGAAGGAAATGTTAGCAATATCGCATGCACTAAAGAAATGGAGAACTTACCTAATGGGAAGACACTTCAAGGTAAAAAGCTGATCATGATAGTCCGAAACACTTTTTGGAACAAAGACTATCTTCGTAAGAGCAAAGAAAAATGGGTCACAAAGATGTTGGGTTATGACTTTGAAATAATCTACAAAAAAAGGAAAGCTTAATGTTGTTGCGAGATGCACTCTCAAGAAAGAATGAAGAGGTGGAAGCATTGCTTTGTGCCATTTCTATTATCCAACCGGATTGGATAACCGAAGCAAGAGATGAATGGAAGAAGGACAAAGATGTATGGACACTCATTCAAAAGTTGCGAGCAAGATCCTAGTACATCCGATACATTTAGTTGGAAAAAATGATTCCTTATGGTACAAAGATCGCTTATATCTTTGTAAGAATTCCCAACTAAAACAAAAGATTCTTCTCGGAATTGCACACTTCTCCTTTAGGAGGACACTCGGGATTTTTAAAAAACTTACCACGGGGTGAAGAAAGAATTTTTTTTGGGATGGCCTTAAATCGATATTCAAAAGTTTGTGGCGGAATGTTTGGTTTGCCAGCAGAATAAAGTGGAGACAATTAAGACCCCGGGACTTCTACAAGCTTTATCCATTCCAAGTCGGCGTTGGGAGGAGATTTCAATGGATTTTATCACAGGGGTTTACCTAAGTCCGAAGGAAAGAATGTCATCATGGTGGTAGTTGATAGACTTACCAAGTATGCACACTTTTGTGCATTATCTCATCCATTTAAAGCAAGTACAGCTTTGCTACTACATTTGTGGACAGAATTCAAAAGCTACATGGAAGCCCAAGGGTTATTGTGAGCTGACAGTAGATCCCATTTTTTACGGGAAATTTTTTGGACAGAGTTATTTTCTTGTTTGGGTACTAAATTAGCTCATAGCTCATCTTATCATCCTCAATCTGATGGTCAAACCGAGATAGTAAATAAATGTTTGGAAGGATATCTTCGTTGTTTTGTATCCGATAAAAAAACACAATGGGTCAAGTGGTTACCTCTCGCCGAATGGTGGTATAACACTTCCTTCCATACTCTGCACAAAAATGACCCCATTTATGGCACTTTATGGATATCATCCACCATCGATCACATCATCTTTAAGGGAAAATTTGAAGGTTCAAGCAAAGTGGAAGATCACGTCGAGCATCAGCAAGAAGTTCTCCAACTCTTAAAGGATAAACTCGAATTTGGCACAAAATCGAATGAAACAACAGAGCGGATCAACATCGCAACGAGAGAAGTTTTGATATAGGAGATTGGGTATTTTTACGGCTACAACCATATAAACAAATGTCCCTCAAGCAAGCTAAGAAGGATAATAAATTATCGCCAAAGTACTATGGTCCTTACAAGGTGTTGCAAAAGATTGGTACTATGGCATACAAATTGGAGCTTCTGCTTCTTCGCGAGTACATCCAGCTTTTCCATGTTTCATGCTTAAAGAAGGTTATAGGAGAAAATCTTCCAGTTCAAACAATATTGCCGAACTTGATGAGGAAGGAAAAATCATATTGGAACCGAAAGCGGTCATGGAAACAAGAACTCGACAACTACGGAATCGATCAATTTCGGAGTATCTCATCAAGTGGAAGAATTTATACACCGAAGATTCTACATGGGAGGATGAAAAATTTATACAAAAGCACCCGTAGCTACTCAAGCGTTGAGGACAACGCTTTTTTTGAAGGAGAGGGGCATGTTAGGTCCCTATTATTACTAGTATAGTACCTTATTGTTGTTAGTGTAACCCCTTTATTGTTATTATTGTACCCTTGTAACCCCCATTCTGTTGTTATTGTGCCCCTAAATTATTATTGTTAGGTCGGCTAGGATTACATTGTGGCCCACCGGGATTACATTATGGCCCCATGGACTCCTATATATAGAAAGGAGGTTTTGTAAATTGAATCATCCAAGAATTGTTCATTCATGTAATGTATTGGAGGTTGCCCCCTCGAAGTGGCTCATTTCTAAGGCGTGAATATCTCTTTTCTTCTCTCTTTGGAGCTGGTTACACAACAGTCTGGCTTAAAGAAATATTTGGTTCAACCTAGTCTATGGCCGGGTGGTTTGCGGAAGTCCCATACCTGGTCATCCTATGCAATCATCAATAAGAACTCTTTATCCTTGGTATTTTGTGGGTAAATATACTTTTTATATGTAGTTTATATGGTTGTTATATCCTTGATATTTATGTTCGTTATATGTTGATTATGAATGAGATTTATGACAATGATAATGTATGGCTTTCATCATGTTTTGGTTAAACATTGAATGTATAATGAATGTATGGCTTAATGGATGGTAATGTAATTATTGTAATGAGGCATCATTGCTTCTTAATGATTCTCAGATAAATGTGAGACCCTTATGCTTATATATGTTGTTTAAACATGTATAATGCATATTTGTGACATGTTTGACGAAATGTGTGTCATGGCTAGGAGGGGTCCAATCAAGTACTTGTTCAAGTATGTACATTTGTATCATTTTTTTAATGTTATTTTTCATTTCTAAAAGTTTCATGGAGTTATGGGCAGTGGCCTGAATCCTGGCCTTGAAAAAGTAACACAGAATCCAGAGTCACTGGCACATAACTACCTGGAAAATTCCCCAGCTGCATGCATTCCTTGTTGTCGAAGAAAATGTGTAAATTTTCATAGATGTTATATGCTTGATGCAACTTTAATTTTTATCCCAAATATCAACCAGCAATCATATAAACAAGAAAGTAAAATGCTGATAGAACATACCAGTAGATCGACAAAAGACAAGCCAAAAATATATGTGTGTCAGTGCGTTACGGTGGTCAACAAGATGCTTCAACCAGCAAAGTCTCAATACAGTTAGCCAACCAGAAGTGTCACACAACCCTCTAGGACAACAATATTAGTCAACCCAAAGTCAACGAAATTCAACGTTGTCACATTCAATGGTCAACGCAAAACAGCAGCAGCAAAAATTCAATGCAGCCCAGTCAAACCTCGAAATTCAATGGTCAACCTCGATTTCTGTGCCAGAAAATGCAGACTCTAGGAATTAGAATTTTGACCAATATTTAGGTCATTTTGACCATGCGTTGACCAAATTCAATTTTTTTCAACTCTACGTTGAAACCCTAGGTCGAAAACATAAAATTCTCATTGATGTGTTTTCCCACATGTGGATGAAGAAGAGACTCCAATAGATGATCAAACCAATCAGATGAGGAGAGAGAATGTGATGTGATGGATGAGTGAAAATGACCTCCAACATTGACCTATTTATATCCATTAGTGAGGGTGTGTGACACAACTACTGGGCTTCAAGCCTACATTTCATTTTAGGCCGACCTCCACATATTTTGAATAAATTCAAAATAAATGTTCTGCTCATCGGATCAAGATGATATTTAGATCGATCTTGCACCTCTCTAAAAGAGGAATCCAATAAAATATTGGCATCTTCATCTGAGCATCACAACATGGAGTTTAGACCTAGTTTTCCAAATTAACACTCCCTCTCAACTAGGGAGAACTCCATCCACCTGTGTCATCCAAACATCATGTGTCATCCCGTCGTAACTTGATTTACTAAATTATTTATTTCAGAACAAAAGTGGATCAGTCACAAAGACATCATTCCTGGCTGAAAAATTCAGCCCAGAGGTCTGGAACCTCTATAGGACTCAAAGATTCACATACCAACCCAAAGTTGGTTTATCTGACTCGAAGTCAATAGGAGGTCTGAAATCTCACTAGACCGACGTCAGTAGGAGGTCTGAAACCTCACTAGACTTGATCCCAAATCAAGTGGTTGGACACGTGTCATCCTAGACATAGAGAGCATGTCAATCTCTGATGCGTTAATCAGTATTTACTACTATTCTCTATGTTTTTCCCGCCTCATTGGCCAAATGAGAGGTATTTCCCATGAGTCCGGGACTCAATGGGTAGGATGCATATGAGGCACAGATCATGAGAGGTGAACCAACTCAACATCATAACGGTGGGGCAGAAACACCACAAGGTTCGGCAAGCCTAGCCCCTTGTGTGTTTATAGCTCTGAGAAGTTATCACCAAGGCCCCCGAGAGCTCATCGTCCAACAGGACCCTCAGAATAGGGTTGTTCCATGATTACAAGATTCTCACGGAAGGTTAGGAACTTGACCTTCCCCAGGGGCTTTGTGAGAATATCCATGACCTAATCATCAGTTCGTATATGATCGAGCCTTACGGTGCCTCGTTGTACCATATCCCAGATAAAAGTGGTACCTGATATCAATATGCTTCAATCGATCGTGGAAAACGGGATTCTCAGACAACTGAATCCCACTCTGGTTATCACAGAGTATCACGGTGGTATCTAACACATGCCCAAACATCTCACTGAAGAGATTTTGCAACCAAAATGCTTCACAACAAGCCATACTGGCTATAATGTATTCGGCCTCCATGGTGCTCAAAGCCATTGACTTCTGCTTCCTTCTCATCCATGATATCGAAGCATAACCAAGTGTGAAGCAGCATTTCAACGTGCTCTTATGATCCACCACACTTCCAGCCCAATCGGCATCATTATATCCATGGAGTGTCACGCTCCCGACAGTGTATCTCAGTCCATGGTTTATCGTGCCCCGAAGATATCTCAACATATTCTTGGCACCAACCTAGTGAATATGATGAGGATCAACCATGTGTTGACTCAAAGTGTTCACTGCAAAACATACGTCCGGATGGGTTTTCACTAAGAAAATCAGGGCCCCTATGAGTTAACGATACTCAGTAGGATTTTCTAGCATGGGCCTAGCAACACTGCCACTCAACTTCTTAAAGTGGAGCTCCATTAGTGTCAACATGAACTTATAGTCCACCATTCCAAATATTTCCAGAAGCTTCACAATATATTTTCCTTGAGAAAGGAAAATCTCACCAGGTCTCTGCTAAACCTCTAGGCCTAGGAAGTAATGTATCAATCCTAGGTCCTTCATCTCGAACCCAATAGTGATCTCCCTCTTACACTGATGAATGAGAGGGTTGACACTTGTCAAGAAGAGGTCGTCCACATACAACACCAGAATGAGAGACTTTTTTCTATTAACCTTGAAGTAAAGGTTTGGATCATCATTACTATGATTGAAGCCCAGCTTCATCAGGTAGCTATCTATCCTCTCGTACCAAGCTCTGGGTGCTTTATTTAACCCATAAATGGTTTTCTTCAACCTGCATACATGGGTATCCTGATCCTGGACTTCGAACCCCAGAGGTTTCTCCACATACACCTCTTCCTTTATCGCACCATGCAGAAATAAGGTCTTTAGATCCATCTATTGAAGATTCCATCCTTTCGTAGCAGCAAGGGCTATGATAGATCGGATGGTGGTATATCGGGCCACGGGTGCAAATATTTCATCATAATCTATGCCTTTCTTTTGAGAGAAGCCACGGGAAATGAATATTGCCTTAAAATTTTCAGCACTACCATCAAATCCATGCTTGATCTTATAGAGCCATTTCGAGGTGACAACTACTTTGTCCTCCGGTCTCAGAACCACATCCCAGAGATCATTCTTCATAATGGACTCATTTTCTTTGTGCATAGCATCCTTCTAGACCTGATTCTTTACGGCTTCCTCAAAAGATCCACTCTCAGATTTTACGATTGTACTCATGGCTACTAGATACCCTTGGTATCTATTCGGTTTCTTGCTTTCACTGAATGTCCCCCTTGGGGCCATATGTCTCTCGGCATCCTCAAGAGTGTCCCTGAGCCATGATGGTATTTTCCTCATTGAAGGAGGTGGATCAATAGGGTCCATTGGTCCCTCAACATCGGGCATCGTCTCATCCTTTAGTTATTCTTGATTTCCAGGCCCTGCTTCATGATCTTTGTCAGATCTCGGAAGATTGATTACTTTCCTCATGGAAGCATCTTCATCAAAGGTAACATTGTGGAATATCTCCACTTCCCTTTGACCAGGCACATAGACTCTATAGGCCTTTGAAGTTTCATTGTAGCCCACAAACATTCCCTTCTTTCTAGAAGCATCCAGCTTGCTCCTCTTCTCCTTTGGTACATGAAAATAAATGGGACATCCAAAAAATCTAAAATGTGAGATGTCAGGTTTCTTACCAGTGAAAACCTCTTCTGGAATTTTGGAGTCCAAGGGAGAATGCGAGATCGGTTTTGTATGTACATAGAAGTGTTCACAGCTTCTCCCCATAAGAACTTCAAAAGAACTTGGTCACATAGCATGGCACGGGAAGCTTCCATAATGAACCTGTTCTTTCTTTAAGAAATGCCATTCTTCTCAAGAGTATAGACAATTGTGGTCTCCCTCTTGATGCTAGCTTCTCTACAAAATTTCTTGAACTCGTTTGTGTCATATGCAGTGCCATTATCGGTCCTCAATATCTTGATCTTCTTCCCTGTTAGATTTTCCACCAAGGCTTTGAAGGTACTAAACCACATGAAAGCCTCATCCTTCTTCTTCAAGAAGTATATTCAGGTTTTGTGAGAGGATTCATCTACGAACATCATATAATAAGAACATCCTCCCAATGATGTCACGAGTAGCATACCAGACAAATCAGAATGTATCAGTTTCAAGACATTAGATGTCTTTGTGACACTTGAGGGGAAAGGTCCCCATGTATGCTTTCCTTCAGCACAACCCTGACATACACCTTCATGATCATTTGTGAACTCGGGCATCCCTATCACCACCTTCCTTGCTTCGGGAAGGGCTTTGTAGTGAAGGTGTCCAAACCTCTAGTGCCATAGTTCAGTTTGTCAGATAGTATCACATGGCATCGCTTCCAGTGGACTTCCTCCAACTTGGTAGAGTGTATCAACTCTAAACCCAATCGTGATAGCTTCCTTGAAATTATTCTTCCATATATGCACCTTCCCATCAATGAATGCCACATTGAAACATGTCTTCCATGGCCAAAATAGACACAAGGTTCTTATTCAATCAAGTACATATAGTACATATTGCAAGCGGAGGACTTGACCTTAAGACAAGTGGAGGGTCACAGTCCCCGTCCCTTTTATGGGATATGTGGCATTATCTCCGAGGATAATTTTAAGATTAACATCCTTCTCAACCATATCAGAAATTGCTTCCTTGAACCCAGTGATGTGCCTCGAGGCACCACTATCTATCAACCATACATCCATAGTGTTGGGTGGAGATGCAGCAGAGAGGGCAGATACAAGAATGAATTCATTTCTTTTATCATCAACAACATTAGATTCCTCACACCTGGAATTTCTTGACCTTTTTAAAGGTTGCCCATTTCCACCATAGGGAGCCTTCCTTTTTCCTTTGAACCTGTTGTTCCTTTGATTTTCATTCCTCCGGTTGTTGTTGTTGTTGTTGTCATCATCAGGACGATCCTTCTTGAAAGGGCATTCTCTAGCATAGTGGTCATTCTTGTGACATGTGTAACATTTACCTTTCTCTCGTTGGGCCCCTCAAATTCCTTTTTTCTTAGGACCACCAAAGTTATTCTTCTTAGCATGAGCAGTGAAGGAATCATTTCATTCATTTTCATATTCCTTCATCCTAAGTGTCTCTTCCTGTACGCATCTGAATAGTACTTCGTCAAAATTAGGTATCACATTGTTATTTAGAATGGTAGTATTGAATACATGTCGTTCGGATGAGAGACCTCCAAGTGCGATGAGAACCATTTCTCGATTAGCTATTGTCTCCCCAATGGCTAGAAGATTATTTCTGATTTCAATCAATTTTAGAAAAGATGATTGAATGGATTTATCCCTACCTTTCAGATTCTTCAGTTGATTCTTAAAGAATAGAACTTAATTTGCATTGTTGGCCTTGAACATGTTGACCAACTTATCATACATCTCCTTGGATGTGCCCAGCTCCAGAATTTTATGAATTGAGTCTGTAATATTCCAAATCGGAAAATTGCTACAACAATGATAATATCTCAAGATATTCTAATGTTGGAGACCCAGCAATATGCAAACACAAATAATGGAGCAGCAACAATACTCAACTCATAAAAACATGAGAGAAATCCATAGCCATCTCATTAAATAATAGTAGCAAAAAATAGATACAATATCTTGAGGAAAATGATACTCAAGATAGCAATGCTCACCCTCAAGAGACTAGTACATGAATCATAACAAAACCACTGCTACACAATGTATACCAAGCTATGGCAGCGCATTTTTATAGAGAAACGGCATGCTACAGATTTCAAATACATATATATATATATATATATATATATATATATATATATATATATATATATATATATATATATATATATATGGCCCAATACAACATTGGGAGTGAAGATCTCAACTCCCAAAGACTACCTCCTATCAATCTTTGAAGGATTGGCTATAAAATGCAAAATCTACAAAATGCTGGAGTTGCTAGGTATTAGCAGCAACTCAGAAATAGAACTAGATGGAGATGGCTCTAAATGATACCCAAACTAAAAGTGCCTCCTCTAATGGATCTTTAGGATGAAATTTTGATCCCTTCACCAAATATCTCACCCTCCAACAATCTGCAAGAGCCCCACTGCAAATGCTCTTCTCAACTAAAGCAGTCACTGGATGTAACTGTGTTGTAGGGCTAGGAAATGAGTTGTCCTTGATGCCAAAGTCTGAAATATGCTCTGGAATGCCTCCAATATGATATCTCAAAGGAAAGAGGGACTCCTCCTCTAAAAATAGCTGATGAAGGTGGTGTAGTGAACCCTCACTGCAACACCTAGCAACACAACATTAATCTACTGCAGAAATAATGTTGTCTTGATGGAGGATGCTTGGCCTCAAGCCTGGATGTGAGGAAAATGAAGAAAAATCCCTCAAGATACCTCTCAAGAAGGAGAAGGAATCCTAAACAAGATTTCCTCCCAGAAACTCTTGCTAAACAACAAAGAATGCACAATTGTCTGAATAGTCAATGAGATGAATAATACAAAGCATGAGAAACAATGGTTGCCTTGCCCTCATTTTAAACAAGTGAAAGCTCTTTCTCCATGGGCCCCATCCATTATGGTTTCCTCCACCAAATATTTCTTTCCTCATTCACACTGCGTTGTCTTCCAAAGTAAGCCACTCCTCCTATGGCAGCATTGTTGACTTGGTCAAACCTAACCTTGTCCACTTGCAAATAACCCTGTTCACCCATGAGGGTGTGCAAACCAGCTCCAAAAATGATCCCCTTTCATAATATGAGGGATTTTATTGAGAATTTCATTATGCATGGGTCTCCCTACCCATTTATTCTCCTCCTAGGTGAAATTAGCAAAAATTAATATTCCAAATTATTGTCGGAAAATTTTGAAATATTATAGAGTCCCTATTCATCAGCTTTGCTTTGATTTCCCCCTTCTTATATTTTGACTTGGTGGCAGCAGGTGCAGTGGATGGAGGCTCTTGGATTTTACCTTGCACATAGTCCATGACATCTTGGTCTTCCAACATACGATCTAATGTCATATTCAAGGCATGGAAGTCTTCCTTCCTAGTCAGTTTGTCATCAGCTTAAAGCCATTGTAGTTTGAGGTTACCATGCTCTTCTTCAGTGATTGCTACAAACTTGGGATTTGTATTCACCTCAGCTCTGATACCATGTAAATTTTCGTAGATGTTTTATGCTTGATGAAAATTTACTTTTTATCCCCAATATCAACCAGCAATCATATAAACAAGAAAGTAAAATGTTGATAGAACATACCATTAGATCGACAGAAGACAAGCCAAAAATATATATGTGTGTTGGTGTGTTACGGCGGTCAACAAAATGCTTCAACCAGCAAAGTCTCAATACATTCAGTCAACCAGAAGTGTCACGCAACCCTCTAGGATAGCAATATTAATCAACCCAAAGTCAACAAAAGTCAATGTTTCCATAGTCAACGGTCAATGCAAAACAACAACAATAAAAATTCAATGCATCCAGGTCAAAGTCAACAGTCAACCTTGATTTATGTGCCAGAAAATGTGGACTATATAAATCATAATTTTGACCAATATTCGGGTCAATTTGACCATGTGTTGACCAAAGTCAACACTGGTCAACTCTGCGCTGAAACCCTAGGTCGAAAACATAAAATTCTCCTTTTTATGTTTTCCCACGTGTGGATGACTAAGAGACTCCAATAGATGATTGAACCAATCAGATGAGGAGAGATAATGTGATGTGATGGATGAGTGAAAATGACCTCCAACGTTGACCTATTTATATCCATCAATGAGGGTGTGTGACACAATTGTTGAGGCTTCAAGCCTACATTTCATTTCAGGTCGACCTACACATATTTTGAATAAATTCAAAATAAATGTTCTACTCATCATATCAAGATGATCTTTAAATCGGTCTTGCACCTCTCCAAAAGAGGAATCTAATAAAAATATTGGCATCTTCATCTGAGCATCACAACATGGAGTTTTGACCTAGTTGTCCAAAATTAACAAACTGGAAGGTACCATTCTCATGCATTCCCATGTCAAGGGAACCACTACGGCTTTAATGCAGGAAAATTTAAGTTTTTTCTAAGGGGCTAATCACCTGGAGGGGTTGGATGGATCCTGGGGGTTCTATTGCAGGTATAGAAGGTCAGGTTGTATGTGTTCTGTCAGTTCCACTTCCTTAACTTTTACATAGGGAGTTGAACCATATCATAGTAACTTTTTGTCACATATTTACCCCGGTTTGTCAGTTACTTGGGTATAGGTGGGAGGAGGGTGTTATATAGTGGTATCAAAGCATGGTTCAAAACTTGGAATGGATGGGAGGAATGTGTTTGTCATACGTACATGTCAATCGCATTTGTTCCTTATGCTTGTGGCCTATTTTCTTGTTGCATATGCATCGCGTTGGTGATAGTTGTAGTGGTGTCACCATGTGAAAGTTGATGGTGTTGTTTATTGGATGTGGTCATGATGAGTGTATTTCGATTATGCATTTGTTATGCATGTCAGTGTCTATAGGTTGTTGTGCATGCATTGTTATGGTTATGGTTATGCAGTGTGCATGCATTGTGAGGTAATTGTATGTAATTTATGTCATCATGATGTTGTTGATAAGATATGATGTTGATATGTTGGCTAAGATAGAGAAGGAAATGCAAACTATTAGAGAGAGGTTGCAACACTAGACTTTGGGGTAAGACTAGACCGTCGTACAGGTATTGTATGTTTGGCAAGCAGAGATGCTAGTTAATGGATTGTTATAAGCCTTAGGGTTAATTATATGCTTGTCATTCTATTTTTATTGTGGTTATATGTATGATAAACGTTAGTTATTTAGTGAGATCATATGTACATGTGTCGGTTATCCATGAACTATAGTAACTTGTTGTTATATGCATTATGGTCATATGCATGAGGGTTATGGTCATTGTAACTAGGATATTGATGTTATATGTATCATGATAATTTGGATTGGCCTATGCACATGATTAGGGTTATTACATTCATGTATGAGTCGATATATTTTTTATAGTGTGTTGTACTAATCTAGACTGATTGTTCATATGTGATTAGTATTCATGAATGACAATTGTTTATGAGTTTATGATGTGAATATGTTAGCTAGTTATTGTTATGGATATCATGACCTTATTTGTATTTGAGTTGATATGTTGATAATTTATATTGTGCTAATCTAGATTTATTGTGCAAACAAGATAGTCTCCCCTAAGATACATTAAGGTATGAGTATGCTTATGTCATCTACTTGGTGCTTGATTGTTTGATTATGTCGTCTATTTGGTATTTGAGTGTTTGGTGTCTATTATGTAATATAGTTAATTTATCTAACATGGTACATTTATAGCTTGTTTGAATGTTTGATTAATTGCATGATATGAGTATGTGTCTATAAGATTGCTTGAATACTTGATCTTGTTTTAATATGGTTGTACTGACACATATGTGTCGAGACAACTAATATGTACCTGAGTGTAAGTAGGTGATAGTTGTAGTAGTATATATTATGACTGATGACTGTGAGTTGATTGTTCATTATGAAATGGTTGTTAGACTTGGTAAATGTTGTTTTCAAATTAATGGATATGTTGCCTTGCTCTTTGGAGCATGTGGCTGATATGTTTGTTCAGTTACATGGAAGCGTGTTTGGCATAACCAGGTGAGATAATTTATATATTGTTATATTTAATTATGCATTGACATTTTTGTGTTTATCGTAGTATCATATAGGAAATTGAATGTCAAAAGAGACTGCCATGAAATCTTGAAGAAGTCTCAGGTTGAGATTTCCCTTAGAGGAATTGGGAACCCATTGGGATTGATTCATGGTGTTTTTTTTTAATCTTCTGCTTTCGGTCTTTTATGATTTTTTTTTCGCTTGATTTGCAGTTTTGTTTATGTCTAGTTCAAGGCCTTTCCATTTTGTTTGTGGTTTCATACTGTCATTGGTTTTCATGGTTTTCTTATTGTTTGTTCTTGCTCTTTCCTTTTATGTTTTGGCATCTTGGGAATTGGTTGGGAAAGAGGAAAGTTTATGGAGCTTGGGGAGAGTTGTGTAGTACCCAATAGGTAATGTAAGGCCTAAATGAAGCTCAGTGCATGAGTAATGGCAGTTGAAGGAAAGAGTATGGAAATCGGTTGGAATGGTGGGGTTCATTGGGATAAATGGATGATGGCAAAGCAGTCATGAGAAAGGTAATCAAGTAAGGTAAAGCACATGGATTTGAGGAATTAGATGCCTTGGTTAAGTTCTCAATGTTGTGCATGTTGTGCATAGATAAACGAATCTCTCTTAACCTTGATCTTATGATATTTGGTAAATGTGTTGCGACTATTGTTATGTTTATGTTTATGTTTATATATGCATATATGTGTGTATGTATGTATGTATGTATATCGTTTACTGACAGGGTCATTAGGATGTTTTTTGCTAGTGTTCACATGTGTGTGTGTGTGTGTGTGTGTGTGTGTGTGTACGTAGTTGTCTGACAGGGTTGTCAGTGATCATGATTTTTTTATGTTGATGTTTATATGTGTATATGTATGTATTTATGTATGGATGTCATTGTTAGTGATCATTCTTGTGGAAAAATGATTTCTTATGCAAGTGAATGGCATGAAGAGGTTCTTGGCTTATGACGAATCAAGTGGGAAGAATAACCCTAACAAATCTACAAGGTCAGTATCATGTGGGTATTAATTGATATTATTTTATTATACTATATATATGTCTATGTTATGGTAGGTAATACTGAGGGGTACATCAGCGGAATGAAAGCAATGTGATCTGCAGTATGTTGAAGCATGCATGAATAGTGCAGAGACACTAGAAGCAAAGTTTTTTGGTAGAGTTAGTATTGTTGTGTATATGTTGTACATGTTGCAAAGTTAGCAAAGTTTCTCTAGATGTTGGTAGAGTTAGCAAAGTTTCTCTAGATGTGTAGTACTATTGTTGTATATATGTTGTACATGTTGCACCTGTGATTTCGTGTCCATACAGTGTTGTGTATATATGTTGTTGTGTGTATATTTCATATGCAGTGTTGGGTATAGATGGTGTTATGTACATGTTGTACATGTGGTGTTGTTTGCAAGTGGTGTTGCGTACATTTCGTGGATGTGGTGCTATGTACATGTGGTGCTTTGTATATGTCGTGCATGTGGTTATGTGTACATTTGGTGTTGTGAACATGCTGTGTAGGTGGTGTGGTGTACATTGTTGAGCCCTAAAAGTGTCTTCTCCTTTGCCAAATTCCACTTCATCTTATCATTCCTTTTGTCATTTATATACCTAAAAGATCAATAAGAATGATTAAAATCACTTAAGGAATACATGCAATGACAAACTTGTTGTACTTTTGTGGTTTTGTTGTCTTAATGATTTCTGAGCAGTTTTAGCTACAGAATGCAGTCATTCAGTAGCCAGTTACACATTCCATAGCCATTTTGGTATTTGAACATATTACAGGTGTCATCTGAAGAAAAGGAGTATATGGTTAGATTCTAAATCTTTCCTACATTGTTCCTTGTCATCCACGAAGGCTGAATCAAAAACTGGAGATGCTTATGCACGTAGTCAAACCAAAAGTCTGAGAAGCATATTTCTATAAGGATAAGGACTCTTGATTTGCTTTCAGCAAATCACGAGTCCTAGAAAGGAGTTTTAGTTTGATTTTGACTTTATAATACACCTGTGCCTACTTTCATTCAATAACAGTTATGTAATTGCATATAAATTTAGCTCGGTGCAGAGACCGAGAAAACAAGTTAACTCTTATTTTTCAATACTGTGATACTATGTTTCGAAGCATTTTTTATAATAAGAAGAAGCATAACTTTGATCCTATATTGAAGACAAACTTGAGGAGTTAAATATTTTCATGCCAACTTGATAGCAGAGGGCCCCTGCTATCTAAGGAGGCTTCCACATGCTTTCTAGATAAGTAACTTTTAATTATGTGTTGTTATATTTCTCACTTAGACAGTTTTCTGAGTTTATATCTTTTAGTATCATGTCTTGCTTTGTTTGTTCAACTAACAGACCCTCATGATGTTATAGTTAGTCCTTTCTTAAAATTTTCCAACATATCTCTATTCATTGAATGGATTTAATTATGACATCTTGAGTTACCATCACTTTAGTTTTTGTCATTTAGATTAAAAGATTATCATTATCCTACAGCCACTCTTTTTCTTAAAAAAATTTCCAACATATCACTATTAACTGAATGAGATTTGGTTGTATGATGTTAAGTTAATTAGGTTGTATTTTCTGTTCTGCAATTAGATAGAATATCCTCATATTGTTACAAGAAGGCTTTTCTCAAAAATGCTACAATAAATCTCTAAATCACATAAAAGACCTAATTGTAATACTGTGGGTTACTTGTTGTTGTTTAGAATATCCTTATTTCGTTATAACTAGTCTCCTTCAATAAACTCTTCCAATAAATCTCTAGCTAATGAATGAGATCTAGCTATAATTTCATAAGTAGTTCAAATATTCATAGGAGATCCTTAGCGTATTATAGCAATTTTCTTCTCAAGCTATTCCAAAATATCTCTATCATATGAATAAGATTGCACTATAATATTCTAAGTTGTTGTCTGTTTTTAGGAAGATCCTCATCACATTGGAGTTCAATCTCTTCTACAAACTATTCCAACAAACCTCTAACTAAAAGGATTAGGTTGAAATATAATGTCTTGAGTTACATTTCATGTTCATTTGCAAGCTAGGACATCCATGGATTAGAATGCTCTGTTTTTCATCATTAGGGATAGAATTTAGAATTACACTCTGCTTTGAGTCTAAGGTTCTCTTTTCTTTCCTTTCTGTCATAGATTTGATTTCATCCTTTTAACATAGAATAGCATACTTAAACTCAAACATAACAAAACTCAAAAACATCAACAAAATAATTAAAACAATGAAATAAGAATAAGGATATTTAAGCACATATAGTGCAAGTATACCTCATCAGTTTACAAGCCCTGGTCGATAATTTATGCTATAAATTTAGGACACTAAATTGACTAAACATTTTGGCGCCGTTTCCAGGGAGGTATAACTAGGTAGCCTTATTTCCTATTTCCCAAAAACAATGATATGCGTAGAGAAAGAGATTCTAGGGGTAGATTTGTAAGAGGCAGAAGTTTAATTCCCACAACTCCACTCACTCCACCAAGACCAAGAAGTAGCACACCTGCAACCCAAACTCACATTCCATACTATACTGGTCATAGGCTTCCATAAGTCTCAAGATCAGATATCCCATCAGTAAGATCCCCCACTGAAGCAATTCTAGAGGAAGAAGATCCAAGGACTCCTACGAAATGGGTAACCTTTTTCACTTCCACAGGGGAATATATTCGAGCAGAATAATTAAAAATCCCTATTGAAGAGGAAGAAGAGGACTATTTATTCAATATACCCTTAATAGAAGAACCAGTAGAACAACTAGCTCTTCCAACTAAACCCTATATCAGTTCAGAAGAGTCTATCATGGCAGAAGAAGGGGAAGGAGAAGTCTTTAATGGAGAACATACACTATTTGGAGGAGGTAGAGGAAGAGGAGGAGACAGAGGAAGAGGTAGAGGAAATGTAGAAGGAGGAAGAGGAAATGCAGAAGGAGGAAGAGGTAGAAGGGAAACTGGAAGTTCTTTGGGATTCCCTATAGTAGCTGAAGAGACTAATGCAACTATGAAAAACATATCACCTTCTATTCTTCCAAACTTTCATGGACTAAAAAGTGAAGATCATGAAACCTTCTAATTTGAATTTGAAGTTCTATGTATAACCTATGATTATCTACAATATGCTCAAAAACTTAAATTGTTCCCTTCAACATTGAAAGGAGCAACATTAAAATGGTTTATGAGTTTAATCAATAGGTCTATTAGGACATGGGATGATATGAAGATAGCATTTCTATAGAAATACTTAGATTACTGTATACCAGTCAACCATAATGAAGAAGTGTTCAAGATGACGCTAAAAGAGGATGAAAATCTAGAAGAATTGTTGGAAAGATTCAATTATAACATCAAGAGGGCAAAAATGGAAACCCTAGATCAAGAAACTTTAAAGGTTTCTTGTTGAAAACAATTAGGGATGAATGGATAGATATCCTCAATATGATGGGAAAAGGGGACATATCTCAGCTTCCATTACCTTATATAGTTGAGTTATGCATCAATCTTTCAAGAGGAAAATCTAAAATTCTAAAAGGACCAAGAGACCCTGCTCTTGCAAGGGCAAGTAAATATGTAGCTGGAACAGTATGTAGGGCAGAAATAGGTAATATGCTTGATGAATTCAAATCTGACATTCTAGGGAGTCTTAGTGAACAAATAGACACCCTTAAGTTACAAAACAAGTAAAAAGCTGAAACTGATGCCTTAAAGATCTTTTGTCCCAAATTTAGGAAGAATCATGCCTTGAGAGAGTGTCCTTTAGATGCAAAAGTAATAGGGACTTGTACAATTTGTTCAGAAAAACATGAGACCAAGAGTTGTCCTTCACTCCGTGGTCTTAAGGCAGTCTTTCAGGAAGAAACACCCACAAATTCCACAGAATCTTTTAACTTTGTCTCTCGAAGACCTTGGCAGGGACCTCAGACACATGGGTTTAATAATCAAATGTATAATCAACCCCCACCAAATTGGAATTCTTGGCAGCAACCTTGGCCCCAATTTCAAAATCAATCTCAACCTTGGGCACAAGGAGCACAAAATCCTTATGGAAGGTTCTCCCAGTATTATCAATATCCACCTTCTTATCCCTCATATCCAACATATTCAAACTTTCCCCCACAAAAAAATCCTCAACAGAATCCACAACATCAAAACCAAAATCAAAATCCACCACTTCCATTACCATTTCCTCAAAAATAAAATCAATTGCCTGCCCAGCCAATACCAAACCCCAACAATAAAAACCCTCAAAATACATATATGATAGAATTTCAACAATTCCCAACCTATTTGATTACTCCTTTAGACCTTAATGATGTTCAACTTAGGTCTGGAAGAATACTTGAAAAGAAGAAACCTTCTGTAATTATACAAGAGAAATTTTTTTTTGAGGAATATTCTCTACGGGTAAATAAAAGTCTTGAGGAAAGCACATCTTTTCAAGACTCAAACATTGAAAAATCAAAACAAAAAGAGCCAATAATTTCAACTCCTATATTAAAGCAACCATCAACATCTACTCCTACACCTCTTTTTCCAGAAAGATTACAAATTGATAGGGGTGTGGAGAAACAAATTATGATGCCTAACTATGATTTCCTAGATGAGTTAAGAAACGTTTGTATTAAGATTCCGTTATTACAAGCTATCAAGAAAATCCCAATCTTAGTAAAAACAATAAAATATTTGAGTATGAAAAAAACAGGAAAAGGAATAAAGGAGATAAAGAAAATATAACTGGTAGGAAAGATAGCAGATATAATGATGGGTAAGATTTCCATTCCTAAGTATCTAGACCCAGGAAATCCAGTTGTCAGAATACACATCAATGGAATTGAAATCCTTAACACACTTATTGATTTAGGAGCAGCAATCAATATCATGAGTAGGCAAATCATGGAAAAACTAAAACTTCCTAATATTCTTTTTACACCCACACTGCTACAATTAGCAGATAGATCTGTGATCAAACCAGATGGGATAATAGAAGACATTACAGTGTCCTTAGATTCTTGGGATTATCCTATGGATTTCATGATTCTAACTCCTAAAAATGATCTAGGAGGACATCTTATTATATTAGGAAGACCTTGGTTAGCTACAGCTGATGCTTTCATTAGCTGTAGATCTGGTGATATGTACATCTCTGATGGAAGTTCAACCAAGAAATTCACCTTGTATCCTCCAGCAAGAACAATCACAGAATTAGATGATACTCAATGGATTGATGATGAATAATATATACAACCTCTCTTCGCTATTTCAGAAATTAGTGAAGATAGTCAGATTTTGAATACTTTGGAAAATTATGAATCTTCTTCAGAATTTAAATATGAAAAATTTCAAGAAGAATCTAACATTGAGTTCTTATCATCAAGACAGATGTCTCTTTACTCCATGTAATAATTTGGCAGCTCTGCAATTGAAATATTCCCAGGAAAAACCTTAAACATAAACAAAAACCTAGAGAAGTTTCAACAAGAAAAGCTAGTGAAAACATTACAGAGACACTCTGCTGCATATGCTTGGGAATACACTGACATGAAAGGGATCAATCCTAAGACTTGCACTCATCATATCTATATAGAGGAAAATTGTAAACCAATCAGACAACCTCAGAGAAGGATGAATCCAAACCTTAGGGAGATTGTTAAAGAAGAATTGCAGAAATTGTTAAATGTCAATTTTATTTATCCCATTTCAGATAGTCAGTGGGTCTCTCCTTTGGTGATTGTACCCAAGAAGAATGGAAAATGGAGGGTATGTATTTACTACTGAGAACTAAAAAAATCTACTCTTAAAGACCATTTTCCCTTACCTTTCATAGATCAGGTGTTAGACACATTAGTAGGCAAGAAGTACTTTTCATTTTTGGATGGGTTCAGTGGCTATAATCAAATTCAAGTAGCACTTGAAGATCAAGACAAGACCACATTTACCTATCCTTTGGTTTCCTATGCCTACCCAATATTTCCATTTGGATTATGCAATGCACCTGCAACACTCCAAACGGCAGTATTAGGAATATTTTCAGATCTAATACATGACTATGTAGAGGTATACATGGATGACTTCACAGTCTATGGAAACACATTTGAATAAGCCTTAACAAACTTGGAAAAAGTTCTAAAGAGATGTAAAGAATCAAATATTTCATTAAGTCATGAAAAGTGTTTTATGATGTGTTGTGGCCAGCAACAACCCCCTCCTTATTTAGTATTAGTAATAATACTAAATAAGTGGGGACCCTTAGTTTAAAAATCCAAAAAATTAATTGATGTTTGTTTTCATTTTCAATAAAACTTACTATCATTAACTTAAGAAAATTCTTTAGAAAATATTTAAATAAACTTAAGTTTATGACAGACTAGAATAAAATCTTTCTTTGAAGACAATATCGCATTCATCGCAAAAAATTAGAATATATCTTGTGCAAAGCAGAATCTTCTAAATTGCGATAGCGCGATCCAAAAACTACACATTAAAATATTTATCGCATATCGCAGAAAATATATTAACGGATATTTTTCACATGATATATTTTGCGATATTGCGATTTTGCGATATTACGACTTCGCGATGTCACGATCTTGCGATTTGTGAAAATTGTGATTTGTGATATTGCGATGATGTGGATATTGCGATTTGCGATATTTCAAAGCAAGTCGCAGATCGCAGGATCGCACATTCTTAAAACTCGTTGTACGAATAAAATCTTTCCATAAATTGATATCTGTTATGCGCTTTGATGTCAAATTAATGAATGGATTGTCAATTATTAATGAAAAAGATTTTGTTTTGATTGAAAGGTTATTTCACGTTAAAATAATATATTTCATACGCCTTCAGCATTTAAAACTATCCCGTCACCTTTCTCATATCATTATTCTCACTTAATTCGTAAAACCGCAGGCGCGAAGAACAGGAGACTATACAAAGCAATATTCAGAGTATTATGGGAAAGAAAGAGAAAGCTCCAAGTTCTAAAAGTAAAGAGATGGCATCCTTGTACGCAGACACTGCTTGCAACAAGGACGTTGGTATCACCACTTGGGAGGGTATGTTTAATTTGCTTGAAGAAGACAACCCAAAAGTAATGGATGTTGCGGCTACTACGGGCTCAAGTAATTCTTCTGAAGCGTCTCTTACTCTTACAGAGCTGGCTTGTTCATTTTTACACCGGGTAGCAACAAAACCAAGAATTCTTCCATATATAGACATGGTAAAATGGGTGCTGGATAGCATTGATATTACGGACAGAAAGTTCAAAACTCAAGGTCAAGAGCTCATCGGGTCATTCACTCCAGAAGATTTGAGGCTTATGTATCATTTGTCAGAGCCTCAAGCAACTTACAACAAACAATTTATGGAGAAATTTGCCAAAGAAAATGCAAATTTGGCGGAATGTACCAAGGAATGGTCCAGAAGAGATGAACCACTGAAGAAAGATAAACACAGTATGTACAGTACTGGCTCACTCACTTCTCCATATTGTTTTGCTGTTGCAATGCTATGTAGGCTTTTTGGAAAGACTGACATTAATAATTTTTTGCCTGAATGGCTTCCCTTAGTGAATGTTGTTGTTAACTCTACCATCGTGGACTGGGCTAAAATATTGTCTGATAATTTAGCCGCGGCTATTTTAAATTACCAGTCTAAATGGACTGTCTCTCAGAGGATTTATCCTCTTTTTTATCTATCTGCCTATGTTATGGATTCAATCTACTTTGTTTCTAAGTTCCCTTTAATGGGTTGGCAATGGACAATTCAAGATCCCCTACCCATCCATGTTTATCACAAAGAATTGTGGGAGTCAAAATTCATTTCTCATTTTTACAAGATTTGCCATGGCATAATGTTGCCACTGTATAGATTGTTGTATAATAAGGATGCTCCAAGGTTATCCCCTGAAGCAGAAGTAGACATTCTTCCTGTCGCAAGATGGTTTGGAGAAGAATTGTTTACTTATGTGAGGGTTTTTGGAAGCTTTTCTTCTTCTCATGTTCTGCCCAAGTATGTTCGGAATAAACTCATAGATCGGGAAATTTCATATCAAACCTGTGGAAAAGGAGGTTTGACAAAAGAATTAAAGGATAAAAAGAAATCCATCTGGCCACAATTTCATGTGTCTTGTGGAGCATTTTCATTATTTGATGTTGGTCATGCGTTTAAGGAAGTAAACAATATTACATGTTTACAATTTTTTAAGTTTCCGAAAAGGCTATTCGACCCCTATGATGTTGTCAAGGATTTCACCACTGTAGGCAAAGTAAGAGTATTTTCTGGAGAAGAAGATCTTTTTGATGATATGTTTCACGAAAAATGTTCATTTACAGAAATTTTGCATTTAGCTCAAACACGGTTCTCCCCAGAAGAATTTCAAGAGTTTAAAATATACAGAGAAAGAAGATTGACCACTATTCCTTTGGATAATTTGTGCTTGGAACCCGCAAGGGAACCAACTCCTAGTGTCAGTCTTAGTGGAAGCTCAGATACAGAAAGGTCTAAGTCAAAGTCTGGCAAAGAAACTTCTGAACGTTCTAAAAAATCTGATAATGATAAAAGTGAAGACTCAGTGAAGGATACAGCTCAATCAAAAGAGCTTTCACAACAACAGACTTCAACCACTCCACAGTTGAATCTTCCACCTCTTAATGTACAACAACCATCCATCAGCACTCAGTTAGATAAAGAATGGGAAACATTTAATGATTTGATTAATGTTGAAGGATAGAACATACAAACTCCTGTACTGACAACAAAAGGTTTGATTACAAAAATAAGTGGCAACGTCACAGAAACATAACATATACTCATTACTCCTTCCTCTGAGCTTGTACTTAAAATAGAGGAAATTCCTCCTCTGGATATATTATATAGCCCACAACATAAAGTAGTGGTAAGGAAGCAAAGAAAGAAGAGGAAATTAGAAAGTGTGCTCTGTACTGATGCAAAACAATTGGATGTTTTATGGAAAGATCCTACTACGGATCCCACTGAAAATCTTACTAAATTATCTCAGATTACAGGAGCTTATGCCTCCGCAACTATTGACAAAGCATCTGAGGTACGACTATTATTAAATGAAAAAGAGGATCAAATACAAGTTCTGCAACAACAATTGCAACAAGCACATGCTAACAGTGAAGCACAGATACAATTTGAAAAGTTACAACAAGAGTTTCAGCAAATGCAGATCGGATATCAGAAAAGCTTGGCTGAAAAAGAGAAACAAATACAGATTATGCAAGAGATGCATAAAGACGACCCCAAGCTTACAGAGTTTATCTCAGAATCTATTTCTTTGAATAATCAACTACTGCAACAACAAGATATATTATGCCAGAAAATCTCACAATGGAACTCTTTTTGTCAAGAAAGTGATAAAATCACTAATCATGTCGTAGAATTACAACATGATTATGATTTAACTAATGAAAGAGTTACTAATTATTTGGCATGGCAAAAGACAGAAGAAGGAAAAAGAGCAGGAGCACCAATCATCAATGACAGTCATAAAGAAATGCTCTTCAATAATTGGGATGCACAGATCAGAGAGGCAGAAAAAGCAGCAGAGGAAGCAGCTACAACAGCAAGCAACATTACTGATTGTGTAAATGAAAATTTGCACAAAGTTAATTTGATTTCAGAAACTATTCCAGGATACCTACCACAAGCCCAGCAATTGCAAACAGAGTGGAAACAGAAAACTGAGGAAAAGGCAAAATCAATTCAAGGATTGACAAAGTTAAATTGTGATTCTTACTGGACATATCTGGTAAAACCACACAGTCAATGCAGTGCTCTTAATTTCATCATTAATTCTGCTGAGAAGATCGTGCCAACACTTTCCGATTCTGTTTTTTCAGGATAATTAAAATCTGAAGTTGGCCAGCCTCCTCTTCTCAAATCAATGTTGGATGCTTGCAAATTCAAAGACCAGATTCATAAGTAGTTAGTTAATAGTTTTTAATTTTAGATTTAGTTTTAGTTTTACTTTATTTTTGCATAGAAAAAGGATGGTCATTTAAACCGAATCCTAAATTTTTGTAATAAACTATAATTAGATTTAGTTAGTAGTATTTAAACCCTTCTCATGCATTTAGAGAAGGGTCCTGAAATTTGTCAAAAACTTGTCCTCAGAACATGCACTTCTGCACCCTCAGAGGAGGTTTTGATGAATGAATGGAATGAGATTTATTGATATCTGTGTCTAATATCTGCTACTGAAGTTACATTTATGTACTCTTAGTAGATGTTGGATTAAGAAGAGATAAATCATTATTACTTCTAGCTCATGAGTAGAACCAGTTATAAATGGTACTTTTATCTCTTAACTATTTCTTCTTCTGTGTTAAAGTAATATTTATGTTCAGTTGTTTATATATTGATGCTTGAATGCTTAAGTTATCATTTGGCACTTTTGTACAGTGATAGCTATTTATTTATGCTTAATGTATGAATAGCTTATTATGCGATATGTTTTTCACAACTGTTTCATCTAACTCTTTATATGAAGTGGTTTATCTTTATTGAATTCTTTTCTTATAGCAGTTGAATGATCTTTATTATCGATTGTTATTCGAAATCATTTTAGATCTCATAAACAAGATTACATCCCGGGTTTAGTTTAGAATTAGATATTTCTATTTAAATTAGAATACAATTTGCATATGATTAGATTAGAAATAGAATAAAAGAATTTCACTTAGGAACCTTTTTAGAAAGGAAATATCTATTCTCAACACACACACACAAATTGGGAAACTGGTCCCATTATCCCCAGTCGGACCCACTACACCAAATGGAAAAGGAGCTGCTAACCAAGGTCCGGACCGGGTGGGTATCCCCCTTGTTGTAGACCCGATTTTCGGGGCTTCAACATATTTGGCGCTAGAAGGAGGGCCACGAACTATGAATGGCAAGTAAATCTAAATATAAATACCATTCTGAGAGTAAAACACCCTCACCATCTCCCCCAACTTCTCCATCGCACTCAGAAATTGCAAATCTAGATCCAGAAGTCGAAAGAAGAACAGACACTGCTACAAACCCTGAATTTTCAGAAGAATCTGCTATTGAACCTCCTGAAGTTGAATCTTTGATTCATAAACTTCAGCGATTTTCAATATCACCTCAAAGATCTGATAAATCTCAAGGTAGTGTGACTTCGCAATATAACCCTGCTCATCCTCTTACCAGATTACAGAGTGAGAAGCTTGGCATTCAGCCAACTGAATTACCTTTACCTACAAGGAAAAGAGCAAGGAAATCACCTAAAGGGTCTGATAGCGAGACTCTTTCATCATCATCATCCATCTCAACCTCTTCACCAAGAATTCATCCATCCACCCCTCCACTTCAGACCATTGTCCCTCACTCCAATAGAACTTCCACATCACCTTCTAAATCATCTATAATTGTAATATCTTCATCTTCCCAATCACAAACATCATCTTCTACACTTTCCTCTGTTAGTAGTTCAGCGATGGCCCAAATTCCATGGAATAATCCAGGGGCAGTCTTAATGCCTGCACCCTTGAGTCAATTACCAGCCCATCCTGAAAAATGGCTGCCTAAGTTTAACCCTGAAGCAGGCATGCTAGCAGAAGAACATATAAACAATTTTATGTTGTCCATAAATCTCAATGGAGTTATTCATGGGGATTCTGTTGTTCGAATTTTCCCTTATACTCTACAAGGAGCGGTTGGATCATGGTATTTCTCATTACCATCTGGATCCATCACTAGTTGGGATATCTTTCAAGATCAATTTTTGACTAAATTTGGTGATGACAGGTCTACAACGACATTGATCAATGATCTGTCTAATCTTAGAGCTGATTCAAAAGAAATTGTCAAGGATTTTAATTCACGTTTCAATAAATTGTTAAACAAAATTCCTACTGCTTCCAAGCCTAGCGAAGAAGTGCGAAGTGAATGGTACATTTCTTCTTTACCATCAAACATAGCAATCTTTGTTGATAGGGCTAACAAAACAACTTTAGCAGAAAACATGAAGGAGGCAATAGCGGTAGAGAAACATATCATTGCTCTAGATAAGAAAAATGCGATAGAAGAACGAAAATCCAAGAAGGTTACTTTTAAGGAAGACCCTAAGAAAAAAAAATAAAAAGATCCATTTGATTTAGAAGGATTGCAGAAAGTTTTGAAAACCATGTCTAACAAAATGGTTGAAATTAAGAAACAAGTGGCAGAAACATCTTCTAAAAAGTCTTTCAAGCCTTTTAGAAGAAATCCTTCAACTGATCCAAAGCCACCAAGTGCTATTACTAATGCTGAATCAGAAGAAGAAGAAGAAACTGCTACAGAGGAAACTACTAATGAAGAAGAAGAAGAAACTGCTACAGAGGAAACTACTAATGAAGAAGAAATTGTAGAAGTACAAGGTATGTGGGATTTTATCCTCCCATATGAGGAAGATCAAGAAGCATCCCCAGTTAGCACTCGAAGTAGAAATCAACTTGATCCTCCTCAACCTACTCCTAAGTCAAAGAGCGCAAGCTCATTGACTAAGGATAAAGTTGCACCCAAGAAAACGACATCTAAAGCAATTCAAACCAACCCAGTCTAGACAGATTCATCAACTCCATCAAGAACACTGATTGTTCCAGATGAAATGGAGTATAATATCATAGAAGACATGAAGAAGACTAGGGCTAACATCACTTTTTATGAATTGAGCAAGTTAAAACACCAACAAAAGGTACTTTTGAAAGAATTACATGTTGTACCAGAAAAACCTTTACCTGATCCTATGATTTCTCAAGCTTCCAACGAGATGGGAAGACCTCTAGCTAATACGATCAGTAAAGTTGATCTAGAAAATATCGCTTTAATTGGAGGAAGGTCAAGATCTCATACTCCTCCATTTCTTCTTACTTATGAAGTTTTCAATAAAAATTTGCATAATTGTTTAGTGGATTTTGGAGCTTCATCTAATATTCTACCAAAATCAATATGTGCAAAGTTGAACATTCAACCACAAAAATCTGCTGTGCGCATAGTCCAACTAGATCGATCGCAAGTTGAAGTAATTGGCAAATTAAATCAGGTTACCATAAGATTTTCATCAAATCCAAAGGTATGTCAAGTCATTGATATTTTAGTTGCAGATATTCCAGAATTTTATGGCTTAATTCTTAGCAGAGATTGGTCAGAAAAACTTCATGGATACTTTGCAACCGATTGGTCGCATATGTGGCTTCCTTACAATGGTAAACCAAATCAGATAAAGGTTGAACGAGAAAAGCATCAGAAATACATAGTAACAGAATTGGAAGGAGAGAATGAACCAGTTGCATACAGCAGTAATATCATTGGCAATTATTCAGTTGATTCTTTCTTAGGAAATTTTAATGCTCATACTTCACCTTATTTAGAACATTCTGTTTTATCTCAAATAGAAAATTTTTCCCAAACAGATAGTTCTAAATGTATTAATTTTGTAGATACTCCTGTAAATAAATCTTTATTTTGGAAATTATTTTTTGATGGTTCTAAGTCTAATGAAGGAGCAGGAGCAGGATGCGTTTTGGTTAGTCCAGAGGGAAACAAAATTATGTTAACTTGTAGACTTGAGTTTGATTGCACTAATAACACCGCAGAATACGAGGCTTTAGTCCAAGGATTATACAAAGCAATCGGATTAGACATCAAATATCTACAAATTTTCAGAGATTCGGAAATTGTAATCAAACAGGTACGCAATACTATACATTGTTTATCAGGTCATTTAAAGCATTATCAATCTTTAGTCCAAGATCTGACTGAACATTTTATAGCATTTAATATTTCATCAATTCCTAGAATTCAGAATGCTAGTTCAGACCTCCTAGCTAATGTAGCTTCCAAGCTCATTCCTGCAGAAGACTTTAGTCCTGATCGATTTTCAATCGAATTAATCTTTAGACCCTCGATTCCTGATAACGTTACTAATTGGAGGATTTTCAATGATGATCCTGATATTGTAAAGTTTCTCACATCTGAAGGATCTTACACCAATCAGATAATTGATGAAGATCAACATGACAGACAAATGCTCCAAAATAGCATCAATAATGTTATGCCAAAGTCAGTAGTCAAGTTAGAAGACCTTTATGATTTGAAAGATCGATTTAAAAGATCTACCAATTCAAAACTGCAAAGTTCAACTTTGAATTATGAATTAGTAAATCTAGGAACTGATGCCAAACCAAAGAATATCAACCTAGGCCTTGGCCTAGCTCCTAAAGAAAAATTAGCGTATGTTCGTCTTTTGAAACAATATAAAAGTGTCATTGCTTGGAACTACGATGAACTCAAAACTTATGACACTTCTGTCATCCAACATATTATCCCAATGATCAATGATGAGAAACCTGTCCAACAAAAGTTGAGAAAGATCTACCCCAATCTATAAAATTAGATCAAATATGAACTCAATAAGTTATTGAAAGCTAAGATTATTTTTCCCGTCCGACATTCTAAATGGGTTTTCAATATGGTTCCTGTTAGAAAGAAGAACGGAGACATTAGAATTTGCATTGACTTTCGAAATCTTAATAAAGCCTCCCAAAAAGATAATTTTCCTTTGCCTCCTATGGAGCAAATATTACAGGCAGTTTCAAGATCAGAATTAATGTCTTTCTTAGATGGTTTCTCTGGATACAATCAAGTGTTAGTCCATCCTAATGATCAATTGAAAAGTACATTTAGAACCAAATGGGGCACTTATGCATATCAAAAGATGCCTTTTGGTTTGATCAATGCTGCTGCCACATTTCAGAGAGCCATGGATATTGCGTTCAAGGGATTAGTTAACAATCAGTGGTAATTTACTTGGATGATATAACTGTATATTCCAAAAAATGAAGCAATCATCTTAGAGATTTGAAATAGATCTTCCAACGTTGTCAAATGTATGGAATTTCACTTAATCCGAAAAAATCTTTTTTTTCTTTAAGTGAAGGAAAATTTCTTGGATTCATATTATCAAAATCTGGAATTCATATTGATCCTGATAGAATCAAAGAAATTTCTGAAATACCATTACCTCACAACAAGAAAGCTATGCAATCTTTTCTTGGTCAGATTAATTTTGTAAAGAGATTTGTGCCAGATTTTTCGAGAATTGTATCTCCTTTGCAAGCAATGATAAAAAATAATTCAAACTTCAAATGGGGCAAAGACGAATATGAGGCATTCAATCTGATCAAACAAGCAATTATTAATGTTCCATCTTTAGCAACTCCAAATTTTTTCGATCCTTTTATTTTGTATACATTTGCCTCTGATAAATCTTATGCTGCGATACTCACTCAAGAAAATCAAGACAAAGCAGAAGCTCCAATTGCCTTTTTTAGTTCAAATTTACAAGTAGTTGAGTTGAATTATTCAGATATGGAGAAACAAGCTTATGCAGTTTTCAAAGCAATTAAATATTTCAGACCCTTTCTACTTAAAACCCATACAAAAATCGTAGTACCATTTCCAGCGGTAAGAAATCTTTTGATCCAAAAGGATGTGGGTGAGAAAAGAGCCAATTGGGTTACTGCCTTACAAGAATATTATGTTGAAATCAAACCGGCAAGTATTGTAAGATGTCAAGGTTTTTGCAAAATACTAGCTGGAGCATCGCTTATTTTTGAAAAACCATCTGAAGAAATACAAACATATGAGGTAAGCCTAAACGATGTTGAATCATTATATGCTGATATCATATTTTATCTGAAGAATGGATATGCACCTCCAAATCTCAATTACACCAAGAAAAGAGCCCTAAGGTTGAAGGCTAAACAATATCAGCTTGTAAATGATGTTCTTTTAGAATGAATTATGATTTTGTTCTTCTTAGATGTCTGGAGAAATATGAAGCTGAAAAAGTCTTGCAGGAACTTCATGATGGGCCCGCAGGTGGACCATTATGCTAGAGATGAAACTACACATAAGATCCTCCATGCAGGATATTATTGGCCCGCGTTATTCAAAGATTCACATAACTATGCAAGGAAATGTCAAATTTGTCAAACCGCAGCTGGAAGACAAAAGAAACCATCATTACCATTACAACCAGTCAACATTGAGCAGCCTTTTGAGCAATGGGGATCAGACATAATAGGTGAGATCGTTCCTCACTCTTCTAAACAACATAGGTATATCATTACAGCAACTGATTATTTTACAAAATGGGTAGAAGCAGTGCCCCTCAAGACTACTAATGCCGAACACATCATCGAGTTATTAGATCAGTTCATAATCACCAGGTTTGGTTTACCTTCTGCTTTAATGTTTGATAATGCATCGTATTTTTCCGGTAATGCTATGACTGAATTTTCACTCAAGAGAGGTTTTAAACTTAAATATTCTGCCAATTATTATCCACAGGGAAATGGGTTAGCTGAATCAACAAATAAAAACTTAATCAGAATAATCAAGGGAACCATTGATCAAAGTCATAAAAATTGGCATAATTCTTTAATATATGCTTTATGGGCAGATCGAATAATGCAGAAGGCTTCTATTGGCACTTCTCCCTTTAATTTAGTTTATGGGAGAGAAGTGGTTCTTCCAACTCTTCTAGCGATCCCTTCTCTAGCCTTAGTCCAATATATTGATGAAGAACCAACTTCTTCTTTACAATTAAGGCAAATGGAAATAATTAAGTTATAAGAACAACGAAAAAAATCCAAAGTAACTCATGCTCATCATCAAGCATTAGTTAAAGCTTCTTTTTATTCAAACATGATAACCAGAAAGGATTTTCAGATAGGAGATCTAGTTTTAAAATGGGACAAGGCTCATGAAGAAAAAGGAAAACATACAAAATTTCAACGAATGTCGCTTGGTCCTTTCCAAATTGCAGAGATCTTAGGTCCATCTACTTTTATGTTACAAGATTTAACAGGAAATAGAGAGTCTTTACCTGTTAATGGACAGATCCTCAAAAAATATTTTCCATAGGAGATTATTCTTCTATTTTGTATATTAGTTTTTTTTATTTTTAAATAAAACCAGTTGTTAACGGTTACATTTGGAATTCATGAAAAAGATACAAATTCTTTTTTTTAGATTTTATTTCTTCACTTATATAAATAGAATTATTTTTAGAATATTTATCATTATTATTCAAAGATACAGTTAAAAGCTTTAATCTAGAAATGATACTAGTTTCAACTTTGAAAATTTTCATGAAAAGCAACTTCTAGCAGGAAGATGTTTTATATCAGTTCAATGAAAGGTATCTATAACAAAATGAAGATTCTCTGTAGAAAATTTCTCTTCAAAAAACTCTATCATTGTCGTACAGAACTATCTTAAGGAAACAATGACTTCCTCCCCACTTAGAAAATTACAATGTTCAGGGAATAATCCAATGATACACTTTAACTTAAAGAGTAAGAGGTCTCATCACGAGCCGACTTATCATGATCATAGATATTATAGCTTGCTCACTTTGCCAATACTGCATACCACAACAGGGCAATGACTCAAGATTACTGTAATCAAAAGGTAAGGGGTCTCATCACGAGCCAACTTGTTCGGCAAAGTTATATATCAAGTGAATGGCACTGTCATAAATTGGCTACCGAACCAAGACATTGTTCTTTAAGGGTAAAAAAGAAAATAAAAAGTAATAAGTGTGAATATGGATTTCTCTTTGAAAATTGTGTATTTTTCTAAGTGGGACACAGGATCATTTCTGGGTAACAGGTAACCCTGTCAAGGCTATAGACGCTTGTTGGCAGCAATGGCTCTACCTACGACAAATGGGCATATTTAAAAAAAAAAACTCATTTACAGAGAAGCCTTTTGTTTTTATCTTTTTAAACCCAAGTAATGACTAATGTAGATACAAGGACTAGCTTGAGGAAGTGAATAGTCAAAGTTGAACATATAAGAAATGAAATATCATTTATAGATTAAAACATGATGTACTTTGTCTTTTTATATTAAAGTTTGATTTTCTAGAAAAAATTTCTGTTTTGAAAAGTTTAGAAAATCCAAAAGAAAAGTAGAGATAACTGGTTCTTCCAAGTGAATCACCAATTGTTGTCGCCAGCAACAACCCCCTCCTTATTTAGTATTAGTAATAATACTAAATAAGTGGGGACCCTTAGTTTAAAAATCCAAAAAATTAATTGATGTTTGTTTTCATTTTCAATAAAACTTACTATCATTAACTTAAGAAAATTCTTTGGAAAATCTTTAAATAAACTTAAGTTTATGAAAGACTAGAATAAAATCTTTCTTTGAAGACAATATCGCATTCATCGCAAAAAAGTGGAATATATCTTGTGCAAAGCATAATCTTCTAAATTGCGATAGCGCAATCCAAAAACTACACATTAAAATATTTATCGCAAATCGCATATCGCAGAAAATATATTAATGGATATTTTTCACATGATATATTTTGCAATATTGCAATTTCGCGATATTGCGATTTCGCAATGTCACGATCTTGCGATTTGTGGAAATTGCGATGATGTTGATATTGCGATTTTGCGATATTACAAAGAAAATCGCAGATCGCAGGATCGCACATTCTTAAAACTCGTTGTATGAAGAAAATCTTTCCATAAATCGATATCCGTTATGCACTTTGATATCAAATTAATGAATGGATTGCCAATTATTAATGAAAAGGATTTTCTTTTTATTGAAAGGTTATTTCACGTTAAAATAATATATTTCATACGCCTTCAACATTTAAAACTATCCCGTCACCTTTCTCATATCATTATTCTCACTTAATTCGTAAAACCGCAGGCGCGAAGAATAGGAGATTATACAAAGCAATATTTAGAGTATTATGGGAAAAAAAGAGAAAGCTCCAAGTTCTGGAAAGAAAGAGAAAGATCCAAGTTCTAAAAGTAAAGAGATGGCATCCTTGTACGCAGACACTGCTTGCAACAAGGACGTTGGTATCACCACTTGGGAGGGTATGTTTAATTTTCTTGAAGAAGAAAACCCAAGAGTAATGGATGTTGCGGCTACTGCGGGCTCAAGTAATTATTCTAAAGTGTCTCTTACAGAGCTGGCTTGTTCATTTTTACACCGGGTAGCAGCAAGACCAAGAATTCTTCCATATACAGACATGGTAAAATGGGTGCTGGATAGCACTGATATTACGGACAGACAGTTCAAAACTCAAGGTCAAGAGCTCATCGAGTCATTCACTCCAGAAGATTTGAGGCTTATGTATCATTTGCCGGAGCCTCAGGCAACTTACAACAAACAATTTATGGAGAAATTTTCCAAGGAAAATGCAAATTTGGCGAAATGTACCAAGGAATGGTCCAGAAGAGATGATCCACTAAAGAAAGATAAACACGGTATGTACAGTACTGGCTCACTCACTTCTCCATATTATTTTGTTGCTGCTATGCTATATAGGCTTTTTGGAAAGCCTAAAATTAATAAGTTTTTTCCTGAATTGCTTCCCTTATTGAATGCTGCTGTTAACGCTACCATCGTGGACTGGGCTAGAATATTGTCTGATAATTTAGCCACGGATATTTTCAATTACCGATCTAAACGGACTGTCTCTCAGAGGTTTATCCTCCTTTTTATCTATCTGCCTATGCTATGGATTCAATCTGCTTTGTTTCTAAGTTCCCTTTAATGGGTTGGCAATGGACATTTCAGGATCCCCTACTCATCCATGTTTATCACAAAGAATTGTGGGAGTCAAAATTCATTCCTCATTTTTACAAGATTTGCCATGGCATAATGTTGCCACTGTATATATTGTTGTATAATAAGGATGCTCCAAGGTTATCCCCTGAAGTAGACATTCTCCCTGTCGCAAGATGGTTTGGAGAAGAATTGTATACTTATGTGAGGGTTTTTGGAAGCTTTACTTCTACTCATGTTCTGCCCAAGTATGTTCCGGATAAACTCATAGCTCGGGAAATTGCATATCAAAACCTCTGGAGACGGAGGTTTGACAAAAGAATTAAAAGATAAAAAGAAAGACATCTGGCCACAATTTCCTGTGTCTTGCGGAGCATTTTCATTATTTGATGTTGGTCATGTGTTTAAGGAAGTAAACAATATTACATGTTTACAATTGTTTAAGTTTCCGAAAAGGCTATTCGACCCCTATGATGTTGTCAAGGATTTCACCACTGCAGTCAAAGTAAGAGTATTTTCTGGAGAAGAAGATCTTTTTGATGATATGTTTCAAGAAACATGTTCATTTAAAGAAATTTTGCATTTAGCTCAAACACGGTTCTGCCCAGAATAATTTCAAGAGTTTAAAATATACAGAGAAAGAAGATTGACCATTATTCCTTTGGATAATTTGCGCTTGGAACCCACAAGGGAACCAACTCCTAGTGTCAGTCTCAGTGGTAGCTTAGATTCAGAATGGTCTAAGTCGAAGTCTGACAAAGAAATTTCTGAACATTCTAAAAAATCTGATCAGGATAAAAGTGAAGGCTCAGTGAAGGATACAGCTCAATTAAAAGAGCTCTCACAACAACAGACTTCAACTACTCCACAGTTGAATCTTCCACCTCTTAATGTATAACAACCATCCTTCAGCACTCAGTTAGATAAAGAATGGGAAACATTTAATGATTTGATTAATGTTGAAGGACAGAACATTCAAACTCCTATACAGACAACAAAAGGTTTGGTTACAGAAATAAGTGGCAATGTCACAGAAATAGAACATATACCCATTACTCCCTCTGTCGAGCTTGTACTTAAAATAGAAGGAATTTCCTCCTCTGGATATATTTTATAGCCCACAACATAAAGCAGTAGTAAGGAAGCAAAGAAAGAAGAGAAAATTAGAAAGTGCGCTCTCTACTGATGCAGAACAATTGGATGTTTTATGGAAAGATCCTATTACGGATCCGACTGAAAATCTTACTAAATTATCTCCGATTACAAGAGCTTATGCCTCCGCAACTATTGATAAAGTATCTGAGGTACGACTATTATTGAATGAAAAAGAAGACCAAATACAAGTTCTGCGACAACAATTACAACAAGCTCATGCTAACAGTGAAGCACAAATAAAATTTGAAAAGTTACAACAAGAGTTTCAGCAAATGCAGATCAGGTATCAGAAAAGCTTGGCCGAAAAAGAGAAACAAATACAGATTATGCAAGAGATGCATAAAGATGACCCTAAGCTTACAGAGTTTATCTCAGAGTCTATTTCCTTGAATAATCAACTACTGCAACAACAAGATATATTATGTCAAAAGATTTCACAGTGGAACTCTTTTTGTCAAGAAAGTGATAAAATCACTAATCATGTCGTAGAATTATGACATGATTATGATTTAACTAATGAAAAAGTTACTAATTATTTGGCATGGAAAAAGATAGAGGAAGGAAAAAGAGTAGGAGCGCCAATTATGAATGACAGCCATAAATAAATGCTCTTCAATAATTGGGATACACAGATCATAGAAGCAGAAAAAGCAGCAGAGGAAGCAGCTACAACAGGAAGCAACATTATTGATTGTGTAAATGAAAATTTGCACAAAGTTAATTTTATTTCAGAAACTATTCCAGGATACCTACCACAAGCATAGAAATTGCAAACAGAGTGGAAACAGAAAGCTGAAGAGAAGGAAAAATAAATTCAAGGATTGACAAAGTTAAACTAGGATTCTTACTGGACGTGTCTAGTAAAACCACACAGTCAATGCCGTACTCTTAATTGCATCATTAATTGTGCTGAGAAGATCGCGCCAACACTTGCCGATTCCATTTTTTCGAGACAATTAAAATATGAAGTCGGCCAGCCTCCTCTTCTCAAATCAATGCTGGATGTTTACAAATTCAAAGACCAGATTCATAAGTAGTTAGTTGATAATTTTTAGTTTTAGATTTAGTGTTAGTTTTACTTTATTTTTGCCTAGAAAAAGGACGGTCATTTAAACCGAATCCTAAATTTTTTGTAATAACTATAATTAGATTTAGTTAGTAGTATTTAAACCATTCTCATACATTTAGAGAAGGGTCCTGAAATTTGTCAAAAACTTATCCTCAAAACATGCACTTCTGCACCCTTAGAGGAGATTTTGATGAATGAATGGAATGAGATTTATTGATATCTGTGTCTAATATCTACTACTGATGTTGCATTTCTGTACTCTTAGTAGATGTTGGATTAAGAAGATATAAGTCATTATTACTTCTAGCTCATGAGTAGAAACAATTATAAATGGTACTTTTATCTCTTAACTATTCTGCTTCTGTGTTAAAAGTGATATTTATGTTCAGTTATTTATATATTGATGCTTGAATGCTTAAGTTATCATTTGGCACTTTTGTATGGTGATATTTATTTATTTATGCTTAATGTATGAATAGCTTATTACGCGATATGTTTTCCACAACTGTTTCATCTAACTTTTTATATGAAGTGGTTTATTTTTATTGAATTATTTTCTTATAAAATTTGAATGATCTTTATTATCGATTGTTATTCGAAATCATTTTAGATCGCATAAACAAGATTTTATCCCTGGTTTAGTTTAGAATTAGATATTTCTATTTAAATTAGAATACAATTTGCATATGATTAGATTAGATTAGAAATAGAATAAAAGCATTTCACTTAGGAACCTTTTTAGAAAGGAAATATCTATTATCAACACACACACACATATTGGAAAACTGGTCCCATTATCCCTAGTCGGACCCACCACACCAAACGGAAAAGGAGCTGCTAACCAAGGTCTGAACCAGGTGGGTATCCCCCTTGTTGTAGACCCGATTTTCGGGGCTTCAACATATTTGGCGCTAGAAGGAGGGCCACGAAATATGAATGGCAAGTAAATCTAAATCTAAATACCATTCTGAGAGTAAATCACCCTCACCATCTCCCCCGACTTCTCCATCGCACTCAGAAATTTTAAATCTAGAGCCAGAAGTCGAAAGAAGAACAGACACTACTACAAACCCTTACTTTTCAGAAGAATCTTCTATGGAACCTCCTGAAGTTGAATCTTTGATTAATAAACTTTAGCGATTTTCAATATCATCTCAAACATCTGATAAATGTCAAGGCAGTGAGACTTCACAATATAACCCTGCTCATCCTCTTACCAGATTACAGAGTGAGAAGCTTGGCATTCAGCCAACTGAATTACCTTGACCTACAAGGAAAATAGCAAGGAAATCACCTAAAGGGTCTGATAGCGAGACTCTTTCATCATCATCATCCATCTCTACCTCTTCACCGTGAAGTCAACCATCCACCCCTCCACTTCAGACCATTGTCCCTCACTCCACTAGAACTTCCACATCACCTTCTCAATAATCTATAATTGTAATATCTTCATCTTCCCAATCACGGACATCATCTTCTACGCTTTCCTCTGTTAGTAGTTCAGCGATGGCCCAAATTCCATGGAATAATCCAGGGGCAGTCTTAATGCCTGTACTTTTGAGTCAATTACCAGCCCATCCTGAAAAATGGCTGCCTAAGTTTAATCCTGAAGCAGGCATGCTAGCAGAATAACATATAAACAATTTTATGTTGTCCATAAATCTCAATGGAGTTATTAATGAATATTTTGTTGTCTGAATTTTCCCTTATACTCTACAAGGAGCAGCTGGATCATGGTATTTCTCATTACCATCTGGATCCATCACTAGTTGGGATATCTTTCAAGATCAATTTTTGACTAAATTTGGTGATGACAGGTCTACAACGACATTAATCAATGATCTGTCTAATCTTAGAGCTGATTCCAAAGAACTTGTCAAGGATTTTAATTCACGTTTCAATAAATTGTTAAACAAAATTCCTACTGCTTCCATGCCTAGAGAAGAAGTGCGAAGTGAATGGTACATTTCTACTTTACCATCAAACATAGCAATCTTTGTTGATAGGGCTAACAAAACAACTTTAGCAGAAAACATGAAGGAGGCAATAGTAGTAGAGAAACGTATCATTGCTCTAGATAAGAAAAATGCGATAGAAGAACGAAAATCCAAGAATGTTACTTTTAAGGAAGACCCCAAGAAAAAAAAATCAAAAGATCCATTTGATTTAGAAGGATTGCAAAAAGTTTTGAAAACCATGTCTAACGAAATGGTTGACATTAAGAAAAAAGTGGCAGAAACATCTTCTAAAAAGTCTTTCAAGCCTTTTAGAAGAAATCCTTCAACTGATCCAAAGCCACCAAATGCTATAACTAATGCTGCAGAAGAAGAAGAAGAAGAAACTACTACTGAAGAAACTATTGATGAAGAAGAAGTCGTAGAAGTACAAGGTATGTGGGATTTCATCCTTCCAGATGAGGAAGATCAAGAAGCATCCCCAGTTAGCACTCGAAGTAGAAATCAACTTGATCCTCCTCAAACTACCCCTAAGTCAAAAAGCGCAAGCTCATTGACTAAAGATAAAGTTGCACCCAAGAAATCGACATCTAAAGCAATTCAAACTAGCCCAGTCCAGACAGATTCATCAACTCCATCGAGAACGCTGATTGTTCCTGATGAAATGGAGTATAATATCATAGAAGACATGAAGAAGACTAGGGCTAACATCACTTTTTATGAATTGAGCAAGTTAAAACACCAGCAAAAGGTACTTTTGAAAGAATTACATGCTATACCAGAAAAACCTTTGCCAGATCCTGTAATCTCTAAAGCTTCCAACGAGATGGGAAGACCTCCAACTAATGCGATTAGTAAAGTTGATCTAGAAAATATCGCTTTAATTGGAGGAAGGTCAAGATCTCATACTCCTCCATTTCTTCTTACTTATGAAGTTTTCAATAAAAATTTGCATAATTGTTTAGTGGATTCTAGAGCTTCATCTAATATTCTACCAAAATCAATATGTGCAAAGTTGAACATTCAACCACAAAAATTTGTTGTGCGCATAGTCCAGCTAGATCGATCGCAAGTTGAAGTGATTGGGGAATTAAATCAGGTTACCATAAGATTTTCATCAAATCCAAACGTATGTAAAGTCATTGATATTTTAGTTGCAGATATTCCAGAATTTTATGGCTTAATTCTTAGCAGAGATTGGTCAGAAAAAATTCATGGATATTTTGCAACTGATTGGTTGCATATGTGGCTTCCTTACAATGGTAAACCAAATCATATAAAGGTTGAACGAGAAAAACATCAGAAATACATAGTAACAGAACTTGATGGAGAGAATGAACTAGTTGCATACAGCAGTAATATCATTGGCTATTATTCAGTTGATTCTTTCTTAGGAAATTTAAATGCTCATACTTCACCTTATTTAGAACATTCTATTTTATCTCAAATAGAAATTTTTTCCCAAACAGATAGTTCTAAATATATTAATTTTTTAGATACTCCTGTAAATAAATCTTTATTTCGGAAATTATTTTTTGATGGTTCTAAGTCTAATGAAGGAGCAGGAGCAGGATGCGTTTTGGTTAGTCCATAGGGAAACAAAATTATGTTAACTTGTAGACTTGAGTTTTATTTCACTAATAACACCGCAGAATATGAAACTTTAGTCCAAGGATTATTCAAAGCAATCATATTAGACATCAAATATCTACAAGTTTTCGGAGATTCAGAAATTGTAATCAAATAGGTACGCAATACTATACATTGTTTATCAGGTCATTTAAAGAATTATCAATCTTTAGTCCAAGATCTGACTGAACACTTTATAGCGTTTAATATTTCATCAATTCCCAGAATTCAGAATGCTAGTTCAGACCTCCTAGCTAATGTAGCTTCCAAGCTCATTCCTGCAGAAAAATTTAGTCCTAATCGATTTTCAATCGAATTAATCTTTAGACCCTCGATTCCTGATAACGTTACCAATTGGAGGATTTTCAATGATGATCCTAATATTGTAAATTTTCTCACATCTAAAGGATCTTACACCAATCAGATAATTGATGAAGATCAACATGACAGAAAAATGCTCCAAAATAGCACCAATAATGCTATGCCAAAGTCAGTAGTCAAGTTAGAAGACCTTTATGATTTGAAAGATCGATTTAAAAGATCTACCAATTCAAAACTGCAAAGTTCAACTTTGAATTATGAATTAGTAAATCTAGGAACTGATGCCAAACCACAGAATATCAACCTAGGCCTTGGCCTAGCTCCTAAAGAAAAATTAGCGTATGTTCGTCTTTTGAAACAATATAAAATTGTCTTTGCTTGGAACTACGATGAACTCAAAACTTATGACACTTCTATCATCCAACATACTATCCCAATGATCAATGATGAGAAACTTGTCCAACAAAAGTTGAGAAAGATCTACCCCAATCTAGAAAATCAGATCAAATCTGAACTCAATAAGTTATTGAAAGCCAAGATTATTTTTCCCGTCCGACATTCTAAATGGGTTTCCAATATGGTTCCTGTTAGAAAGAAGAACGAAGACATTATAATTAGCATTGACTTTAGAAATCTTAATAAAACCTGCCAAAAATATAATTTTCCTTTGCCTCCTATGGAGAAAATATTACAGGCAGTTGCAGGATCAGAATTAATGTCTTTCTTAGATGGTTTCTCTGGATACAATCAAGTGTTAGTCCATCCTGATGATCAATTGAAAACTACATTCAGAACCAAATGGGGCACTTATGCATATCAAAAGATGCCTTTTGGTCTGATCAATGCTAGTGCCACATTTCAAAGAGCCATGGATATTGCTTTCAAGGGATTAGTTAACAAGCAGTGGTAATTTACTTGGATGATATAACTGTATATTCCAAAAAACGAAGCAATCATCTTAGAGATTTGAAACAGATCTTCCAACGTTGTCAAAGGTATGGAATTCACTTAATCCGAAAAAATATTTTTTTTCTTTAAGTGAAGGAAAACTTCTTGGATTTATAGTATCAAAATCTGGGATTCATATTGATCCTGATAGAATCAAAGAAATTTCTAAAATACCATTACCTCACAACAAGAAAGCTATGAAATATTTTCTTGGTCAGATTAATTTTGTAAAGAGATTTGTGCCAGATTTTTCGAGAATTGTATCTCCTTTGCAAGCAATGATTAAAAATAATTCAAACTTCAAATGGGGAAAAGACGAATATGAGGCATTCAATCTGATCAAACAAGCAATTATTAATGCTCCATCTTTAGCAACTCCAAATTTTTCCGATCCTTTTATTTTGTATACATTTGCCTCTGATAAATCTTATGCTGCGATACTCACTCAAGCAAATCAAGACAAAGCAGAAGCTCCAATTGCCTTTTTTAGTTCAAATTTACAAGGAGCTGAGTTGAATTATTCAGATGTGGAGAAACAAGCGTATGTTCTTTTCAAAGCAATTAAATATTTTAGACCCTTTCTACTTAAAACCCATACAAAAATCATAGTACCGTTTCCAACGGTAAGAAATATTTTGATCCAAAAGGATGTGGGTGAGAAAAGAGCCAATTGGGTTACTGCCATACAAGAATATGATGTTGAAATCAAACCGGCAAGTATTGTAAGAGGTCAAGGTTTTTTCAAAATACTAGCTGGAGCATCGCTTATTTCTGAAAAACCATCTGAAGAAATACAAACATATGAGGTAATCCTAAACGATGTTGAATCATTATATGTTGATATCATATTTTATCTGAAGAATGGATATGCGCCTCCAAACCTCTATTACACCAAGAAAAGAGCCCTAAGGTTGAAGACTAAACAATATCAGCTTGTAAATGATGTTCTTTTTAGAATGAATTATGATTAAGTTCTTCTTAGATGTCTGGATAAATCTGAAGCTGAAAAAGTCTTGCAGGAACTTCATGATGGGCCAGCAGGTGGACATTATGCTGGAGATGCAACTGCACATAAGATCCTCCATGCAGGATATTACTGGCCCACGTTATTCAAATATTCACATAACTATGCAAGGAAATGTCAAATTTGTCAAACCGCAGCTGGAAGACAAAAGAAACCATCATTACCATTACAACCAGTCAACATTGAGCAGCCTTTTGAGCAATGGGGATTAGACATAATAGGTGAGATCGTTCCTCACTCTTCTAAACAACATAGGTATATCATTACAGCAACTGATTATTTTACGAAATGGGTAGAAGCAGTCCCCCTCAAGACTGCTAATGCCGAACACATCATCGAGTTCATAGATCAGTTCATAATCACCATATTTGGTTTACCTTCTGCTTTAATGTTTGATAATGCATCGTATTTTTCTGGTAATGCTATGACTGAATTTTCACTCAAGAGAGGTTTTAAACTTAAATATTATACCAATTATTATCCACAGGGAAATGGGTTAACTGAATCAACAAATAAAAACTTAATCAGAATAATCAAGCGAACCATTGATCAAAGTCATAAAAATTGGCATAAGTCTTTAATATATGTTTTATGGGCAGATCGAATAACGCAGAAGGCTTCTATTGGCACTTCTCCCTTTAATTTAGTTTATGGGAGAGAAGTGGTTCTTCCAACTCATCTAGCGATTCCTTCTCTAGCCTTAGTCCAATATATTGATGAAGAACCAACTTCTTCTTTATAATTAAGGCAAATGGAAATAATTAAGTTATAAGAACAACGAGAAAAAGCCAAAGTAACTCATGCTCATCATCAAGTATTAGTTAAAGATTCTTTTGATTCAAACATGATAACCAGAAAGGATTTTCAGATATGAGATCTAGTTTTAAAATGGGACAAGGCTCATGAAGAAAAAGGAAAACATACAAAATTTCAACGAATGTGGCTTGGTCCTTTCCAAATTGCAGAGATCTTAGGTCCATCTACTTTTATGTTACAAGATTTAACAGGAAAGAGAGAGTCTTTACCTGTTAATGGACAGATCTTCAAAAAATATTTTCCATAGGAGATTATTCTTCTATTTTGTATATTAGTTTTCTTTATTTTTAAATAAAACCAGTTGTTAACGGTTACATTTGGAATTCATGAAAAATATAGAAATTATTTGTTTTAGATTTTATTTCTTCACTTATATAAATAGAATTATTTTTAGAATATTGATCATTATTATTCAAAGATACAGTTAAAAGCTTTAGTCTAGAAATGATACTAGTTTCAACTTTGAAAATTTTGATGAAAAGCAACTTCTAGCAGGAAGATGTTTTATATCAGTTCAATGAAAGGTATCTATAAAAAAATGAAGATTCTCTGTAGAAAATTTATCTTCGAAAAACTCTATCATTTTCGTCCAGAACTATCTTAAGGAAACAATGACTTCCTCCCCACTTAGAAAATTACAATGTTCAAGGAATAATCCATTAATACACTTTAACTTAAAGAGTAAGAGGTCTCATCACGAGTCGACTTATCATGATCATAGATATTATAGCTTGCTGACTTTGCCAATACTGCATACCACAACAGGGAAATGACTCAAGATTACTGCAATCAAAAGGCAAGGGGTCTCATCATGAGCCAGCTTGTTCGGAAAAGTTATATATCAAGTGAATGGCACTGTCATAAATTTTCTACCGAACCAAGACATTGTTCTTTAAGGGTAAAAAAGAAAATAAAAGCAATAAGTGTGAATATGGATTTCTCTTTGAAAATTGTGTATTTTTCTAAGTGGGACACAGGATCATTGCTGGGTAACAGGTAACCCTGTCAAGGCTATAGACGCTTGCTGGCAGTAGTGGCTCTACCTACGAAAAATGAGCATATTTAAAATAAAAAAAACTGATTTATAGAGAAGCCTTTTGTTTTTATCTTTTTAAAACCAAATAATGACTAATGTAGATACAAGGACTAGCTTGAGGAAGTGAATAGTCAAAGTTGAACATAGAAGAAATGAAATATCATTTATAGATTAAAACATAATGTACTTTGTCTTTTTATATTAAAGTTTGATTTTCTGGAAAAAAATTATGTTTTTAAAAGTTTAGAAAATCCAAAAGAAAAGCAGAGACAACTGGTTCTTCCAAGTGAATCGCCAATTGTTGTGGCCAGCAACGACCCCCTCCTTATTTAGTATTAGTAATAATACTAAATAAGTGGGGACCCTTAGTTTAAAAATCCAAAAAATTAATTGATGTTTGTTTTCATTTTCAATAAAACTTACTATCATTAACTTAAGAAAATTCTTTGGAAAATCTTTAAATAAACTTAAGTTTATGACAAACTAGAATAAAATCTTTCTTTGAATACAATATCGCATTCATCGCAAAAAAGTAGAATATATATTTTGCAAAGCAGAATCTTCTAAATTGCGATAGCACGATCCAAAAACTATGCATTAAAATATTTATCGCAAATCGCATATCGCAGAAAATATATTAACGGATATTTTTCACATGATATATTTTGCGATATTGCGATTTCGCGATATTGCGATTTCGCGATGTCACGATCTTGCGATTTGTGAAAATTGCGATTTGTGATATTGCGATGATGTGGATATTGCGATTTTGCGATATTACAAAGCAAATCGCAGATCGCAGGATCGCACATTCTTAAAACTCGTTGTACGAAGAAAATCTTTCCATAAATCGATATCCGTTATGCGCTTTGATGTCAAATTAATGAATGGATTGTCAATTATTAATGAAAAGGATTTTGTTTTGATTGAAAGGTTATTTCACATTAAAATAATATATTTCATACGCCTTCAGCATTTAAAACTATCCCGTCACCTTTCTCATATCATTATTCTCACTCAATTCGTAAAACCGCAGGCACGAAGAAAATGAGACTATACAAAGAAATATTCAGAGTATTATGGGAAAGAAAGAGAAAGCTCCAAGTTCTGGAAAGAAAGAGAAAGCTCCGAGTTCTGAAAGTAAAGAGATGGCATCCTTGTACGCAGACACTGCTTGCAACAAGGACGCTAGTATCACCACTTGGGAGGATATGTTTAATTTTCTTGAAGAAGAAAACCCAAGAGTAATGGATGTTGCGACTACTGCGGGCTCAAGTAATTCTTCTGAAGCGTCTCTTACAGAGCTAGTTTGTTCATTTTTACACCAGGTAGCAACAAGACCAAGAATTATTCCATATACAGACATGGTAAAATGGGTGTTGGATAGCACTGATATTACGGACAGACAGTTCAAAACTCAAGGTCAAGAGCTCATCAGGTCATTCACTCCAGAAGATTTAAGGCTTATGAATCATTTGCCGAAGCCTCAGGCAACTTACAACAAACAATTTATGGAGAAATTTGCCAAGGAAAATGCAAATTTGGCGGAATGTACCAAGGAATGGTCCAGAAGAGATGAACCACTGAAGAAAGATAAACACGGTATGTACAGTACTGGCTCACTCACTTCTCCATATTGTTTTGTTGCTACTATGCTATGTAGGCTTTTTGGAAAGCCTGACATTAATAAGTTTTTGCCTGAATGGCTTCCCTTATTGAATATTGTTGTTAACGCTACCATCGTGGACTGGGCTAAAATATTGTCTGATAATTTAGCCACAGCTATTTTCAATTACTGGTCTAAACGGACTGTCTCTCAGAGGATTTATCCCCCTTTTTATCTATCTGCCTATATTATGGATTCAATCTACTTTGTTTCTAAGTTCCCTTTAATGGGTTGGCAATGGACAATGCAGGATCCCCTATCCATCCATGTTTATCACAAAAAATTGTGGGAGTCAAAATTCATTCCTCATTTTTACAAGATTTGCCATGGCATAATGTTGCCACTGTATAGATTGTTGTATAATAAGGATGCTCCAAGGTTATCCCCTGAAGCAGAAGTAGACATTCTCCCCGTCGCAAGATGGTTTGGAGAAGAATTGTTTACTTATGTGAGGGTTTTTGGAAGCTTTGCTTCTCCTCATGTTCTACCCAAGTATGTTCCGAATAAACTCATAGCTCGGGAAATTGCATATCAAACCTCTAGAGACGGAGGTTTGAAAAAATAATTAAAGGATAAAAAGAAAGCCATCTGGCCACAATTTCCTGTGTCCTGCGGAGCATTTTCATTATTTGATGTTGGTCATGTGTTTAAGGAAGTAAGAAATATTACATGTTTACAATTGTTTAAGTTTCCGAAAAGGCTATTCGACCCCTATGATGTTGTCAAGGATTTCACCACTGCAGTCAAAGTAAGAGTATTTTCTGGAGAAGAAGATCTTTTTGATGATATGTTTCAAGAAAAATGTTCATTTAAAGAAATTTTGCATTTATCTCAAACCCGATTCTCTCCAGAAGAATTTCAAGAGTTTAAAATATACAGAGAAAGAAGATTGACCACTATTCCTTTGGATAATTTGCGTTTGGAACCTGCAAGGGAACCAACTCCTAGTGTCAGTCTCAGTGGCAGCTCAGATACAGAAAGGTCTAAATCAAAGTCTGGCAAAGAAACTTCTGAACGTTCTAAAAAATCTGATCAGGATAAAAGTGAAGGCTCAGTCAAGGATACAGCTCAATCAAAAGAGCTTTCACAAAAAAAGACCTCAACCACTCCACAGTTGAATCTTCCACCTCTTAATGTACAACAACCATCCATTAGCACTCAGTTAGATAAAGAATGGGAATCATTTAATGATTTGATTAATGTTGAAGGACAGAACATACAAACTCCTGTACAGACAACAAAAGGTTTGGTTACAGAAATAAGTGGCAATGTCACAGAAATAGAACATATACCCATTACTCCCTCTGCCGAGCTTGTACTTAAAATATAGTAAATTCCTCCTCCGGATATATTTTATAGCCCACAACATAAAGCAGTAGTAAGGAAGCAAAGAAAGAAGAGGAAATTAAAAAGTGTGCTCTCCACTGATGCAGAACAATTGGATGTTTTATGGAAAGATCCTACTATGGATCCGACTGAAAATCTTACTAAATTATCTCAGATTATAGGAGCTTATGCCTCTGCAACTATTGATAAAGCATTTGAGGTACGATTATTATTGAATGAAAAAGAAGACCAAAAACAAATTCTGCAACAACAATTACAACAAGCTCATGCTAACAACAAAGCACAGATACAATTTGAAAAACTACAGCAAGAGTTTCAGAAAATGCAGATCGGATATCAGAAAAGCTTGGCCGAAAAAGAGAAACAAATACAGAATATCCAATAAATGCATAAAGATGACCCCAAGCTTACAGATTTTATCTCAGAGTCTATTTCTTTGTATAATCAACTCTTGCAACAACAAGATATATTATGCCAAAAGATTTCACAATGGAACTCTTTTTGTCAAGAAAGTGATAAAATCACTAATCATGTTGTAGAATTACGACATGATTATGATTTAACTAATGAAAGAGTTACTAATTATTTGGCATGGCAAAAGACAGAGGAAGGAAAAAGAGTAGGAGCACCAATTATCAATGACAGTAATAAAGAAATACTCTTCAATAATTGGGATGCACAGATCAGAGAGGCAGAAAAAGCAGTAGAGGAAGCAGCTACAGCAGCAAGTAACATGACTGATTGTGTAAATGAAAATTTGCAAAGAGTTATTTGATTTCGGAAACTATTCCCGAATATCTACCACAAGCACAACAATTGCAAACAGAGTGGAAACAGAAAGCTGAAGAGAAGGCAAAATCAATTCAAGGATTGGCAAAATTAAATTGGGATTCTTACTGGACGTGCCTGGTTAAACCACACAACCAATGCAGCGCTCTTAATTGCATCATTAATTATGCTGAGAAGATTGCGCCAACACTTGTTGATTCCGTCTTTTGGGGACAATTAAAATATGAAGTCGGCCAGCCCCCTCTTCTCAAATCAATGCTGGATGCTTGAAAATTCAAAGACCAGATTAATAAGTAGTTAGTTAATATTTTTTAATTTTAGATTTAGTTTTAGTTTTACTTTATTTTTGCATAGAAAAATGATGGTCATTTAAATCGAATCCTAAATTTTTGTAATAAACTATAATTAGATTTAGTTAGTAGTATTTAAACCCTTCTGATGCATTTAGAGAAGGGTCCAGAAATTTTTCAAAAACTTATCCTCAGAACATGCACTTCTGCACCCTCAGAGGAGGTTTTGATGAATGAATGCAACGACATTTATTGATATTTGTGTCTAATATCTGCTACTAATGTTGTATTTCTGTACTCTTAGTAGATGTTGGATCAAGAAGAGATAAATCATTATTGCTTTTAGCTCATGAGTAGAACCAGTTATAAATGGTTATTTTATCTCTTAACTATTTCTTCTTTTGTGTTAAAGTAATATTTATTTTCAGTTATTTATATATTGATGCTTGAATGCTTAAGTTATCATTTGGCACTTATGTACTGTGATAACTATTTATTTATGCTTAGTGTATGAATAGCTTATTATGCGATATGTTTTTCACAACTGTTTCATCTAAATTTTTATATGAAGTGGTTTATCTTTATTGAATTCTTTTATTATAATAGTTGAATAATATTTATTATCGATTGTTATTCGAAATTATTTTAGATCGCATAAACAAGATTTTATCCCGGGTTTAGTTTAGAATTAGATATTTCTGTTTAAATTAGAATACAATTTGCATATAATTAGATTAGAAATAGAATAAAAGAATTTCACTTAGGAACCTTTTTAGAGAGGAAATATCTATTTTCAACACACACACATATTGGGAAACTAGTCCCATTATCCCCAGTCGGACGCACTACACCAAATGGAAAAGGATCTTCTAACCAAGGTCCAGACCGGGTGGGTATCCCTCTTGTTGTAGACCCGATTTTCGGGGCTTCAACAGGTTCCCAACTAAAGATTCCCTAATAAAGGATGAACAAATAATTGTGGTTGTGTTCCGTCTTTGACGTTGAAATAGCGAAATACTTGGAACCCCTCTTGGTAATGGGGGTAGGTAAAAAAGACTTCTAGATCGACGAGGTCCCATTGGGTCCGTTTTGGCGCCGAATAGGTACGAATTTGGAAATATTTGAGAAGATAAATATTATAATCAAAACAAAATTATGATCACATACATAAAACAAAGCGAAAATAAAATAAATTTTCCCTTTAGATTAATCCTATGTCATCAGTCAATAAAAAATATGGTTTTTTCTTGTTTTTGTATAATACTAAAATCCTAGAAGACCTAGTCGTCCTCACACACTCAAATGTAAGTGGGCCTTGAGAAGATATCTCTTGAGTGCTGGAAAAACATCCCATAAGAGCTTGCGACGCCCACAGTCAGCCGAAGAAAATCCACACACACTCGAATGTAAGTGGGCCTTGAGAAGATATCTTCTGAGTGCTGGCATAACGTCCCATAAGAGCTTGCAACGCCCGCAGTCAGCCAAAGAAAATCCACCAAGGTAAGGGTAGAGGATCTAGAACTTTCCTACACCATCACTTATAAGGAAAGGATGTCCTAATTTTGGCCACTAAGTACCACCATCCCATGTGAGTGTTCAAGTCTTGGGCTTCTTGATAATTTAGCTAACAGTACTGAGTATCAGCTGGGTCAAGTAGCCCCAACTGATACTTGCCTGCACTGCGCCTAAGCCTAACCCCCTCTGAACCGGTTCTCTGTCGCATTTAGGTTTTCTTTTCCATGTGATAATAGGTGGATTTGAAAGTTCCCTAAAAAATAAACTTCTATGTTTCAAGATGAAGAATGATCAAGGTAGCTTATTGGATGCCTACCCACTTGATCCTAAATTATGTTAGAAAATTAAATATTACAGAGCAATGAAACACATAAAATATGTAGAAAACACAAGCACACAAAACACATAAAACCAGAGAGACGCAAATATACATGGTTCACCCAGTTTGGGCTATGTCCACCTCGAACAACCAGTCCTTCCTTTCTATTATCCAGCAAAATGAAGAGACAGAACCTAGAGCAGATCTGTTTTAATATCCTCTGTTCTCTCTCACAGTCTCCCTATCTGTTTCTCACTCCGAGAATACACATACAATCCACAGCCACAATACAATCCCCTCATACAAAGTGAGGGGTTTTCTTCTAGGGAAAAAAATTGTAAAATAAACATAACTTCTACCGTCAGACCATCCTCTTAATGAATGGCCCAGATTGACTAGAAATTACTATACTTTTACAAGGAAATTTTACATCTGTTTTTAGCTTCGGGGGCATTGCCCCAAAAACCCCCCACCAAGGGGGGGGCTCCATAAAGTCGCAACCGCCCCCCTTGGACCCCCTAGGCAGTGTTTAATTACGGGCGGTCTTGCCTCCCCCATTAAGGTACAGGGGTCCAATGATGTGATACAAAATAAACAAGATAATCAAGCTCCACATCCAACAATCTCCCACTTGGAGACTGATTGTAGCAACTCCACCACTATTTCATTTGCTGGACAATGACTCCTCTTTGGACCTGGCTGTTTCTCATCTTCATCATCATCCTTGAAGACCAATTTAAACTAAGAATATTCTCATTTTCTCCCTAGTTACAACTTTTGTTAGCATATCTATAGGATTCTGGCTAGTGTGTATCTTTTCCAGCTTCAACTGTCCATCTTCCAATACTGACCGTATGAAATGGTACTTGAACTGTATGTGTTTAGTATTGGAATGAAATGCTAATTTCTTTGCAAGATGAATGGAACTTTGGCTATCACTTTATAACGTGCCCATATCATGCTTCTTATCCAATTCATCCATAAACCTTTGTAACCAAATCATTTCTTTACTAGCCTCTGTAGCAGCAACATACTCTGCTTCTGTTGTTGAAAGTGCAACAACACTTTGGATTTTTGAAACCTAACTGATAGTTGTTCCACCTACAGTAAATACATATCTTGTAGTGCTCCTCCTGTTATCTCTATCACCTACCCTATCTGCATCAACATATCCCTATAGAGCAATGTTTGAACAACCAAAGCATAATGATTGATTTGTGGTACCTCTCAAATATCTGAGAATCCATTTTACTGCCATCCAATGTTCTTTTCCTAGATTTTTCATGTACCTGCTTACAACTCCCATTGCATGTGGAATATCAGGCCTTGTGCAGACCATTTCATACATTAAGCTTCCAACTACTGATGCATATATAACTTTAGACATATAGTCCATTTCTTCTTGGGTATTGGGGCACATCTCCTTACTAAGTTTGAAATGGCTAGAAAAAGGTGTACTAACTAGTTTTTAATTATGCATATTAAATCTTTTCAACACCTTTTTTATGTACTCATTCTGAGATAGTGTTAATTTGCGATTTTTCTTGTCTCTAGTTATTCTCATACGAAGGATTTTTTTTGCAACTCCCAAATCCTTCATTACAAATGAATTTGCCAATTTTCTTTTGAGCACATTTATTTCCTGCATGTTAGACCCTGCAACAAGCATGTAATCTACATACAATAACAATATAATATAACTGCCTTCATTTTTCCTTTTCAGATAAACACAATAATTAGAGTGACATCTAGTATAACCTTGTTTAGACATAAGCTTGTCAAATTTTACATACCACTCCCTTGGACCCTGTTTTAAGCCATACAAGCTCTTATTTAACCTACACACTAGTTTTTCTTTCCCTTTGACCTCATATCCTTCTGGTTGCTGCATATATATCTCTTCCTCTAAATCTCCATGGAGAAATGTTGTATTTACATCTAGCTGTTCAAGATGTAAATCTTCCGCTGCTACAAGAATTAAAATAGTTTTGATTGAAGTCATATTAACAAGAGGAGAAAATATTTCATCAAAATCGATACCTTTGTTCTGTGCAAACCCCTTCACCACAAGTCTAGCTTTGTACCTCTGTTTTCCTCCATCTTCTTCCTTCAGCCTGTAAACCCATTTATTCTGCAATGTAGTTTTACCTGTAGGCATCCTGACTAAGTCCAATGCCTGGTTATGCATTAAAGAGTCCATCTATTCTTCCATGGTTAGCTCCCACTTCTTCCTGCTTTCAACCTGCATTACTTCTTCATAACATTCAGGTTCACCAAAATCAATCAAAAATAAATAATATAATGAAGGAGAGTATCATTTAGGGGATCTAATTATCCTGATAGATCTTCTAACACCACTTTCAGGTGTTTGAGGTGCTTGTTGCTGTTGTGGTGGTTGTTGTTGTTGTGGCTCTTGATTATTATTATTTTCAAGCACCTTTACCTTTTCTGTGATCTCATCAAGAATTGTGTATTCTTTGTTTTATTTTTATTGTTTCTTTTCCTGCAACTGATTCTTATACCATACCTTTTCATTGAATATTACATCTCTACTCCTAATGATTTTGTGATTTTCATAATCATATAAGTGAGAACCTAAATCATTAACACCATATCCAATAAAGGTACATTTCTTTGATTTTGAGTCAAGCTTTGTTCTATTTTATTTATTAATATGGACAAAGGCCTCCCAACCAAAGGCTTTAAAGAAGAGTAGTTTACCTTTTTACCTGTCCATGCTTCCTTTGGAATACCACCATCCAAGGAACTTGAAGGCCCTCTGTTTATTAGATAAACAACAATATCTACACATCTGCCCAAAATTGTAAAGGAAATCTTGCATGCAATCTCATGCACCTTACATGCTCCATGATTGTTCTATTCATCCTTTCTAACACACCATTTTCTCTTGGTGTTCTTCGAACTTTCTTCTCTCTGTGAATTCCATGATCTGAATAGTACCTATCAAAATATTTGCTGCAATATTCACCTCCATTTTCTGATCTGAGACACTTCAACTTCTTTGCTGTCTCAATCTCAACCAAAGCTTTCCATTTGTTGAAAGTATCAAATACATCAGATTTATTATGGATACAATAAATCCAATTTTTTCTAGTTGCGTCATCAATAAAAGTAACATAATAATGAGAGCCACTAAGAGATGATACCTGAGCAGGTCCCCACAGATCTGTATGCACAAGCTCTAATTTTTCGCTCTTATTTTCTTTCCCAACTCTGAGATATCTGAATCTCTTATATTTTCCATAGATACACTTCCCACAGAAATCCAAATCAACATTCTTCAAACCCAGCAACAAATTTCTTGAGTGAAGAATCTTCATCCCCTTCTCACTCATGTGTCCGAGCCTATGATGCCATAATGCTACATTTTCTCTTTTGGAAGTTAAAGCATTAACAGAGTTAGAAATACCATTGCATAAATACAATGTACCAACCTTTTCGCCTTTTGCTATTACTAGGGCTCCTTTGGCGACCTTCCATGTTTTATTTGTGAAAGTTGTCACACAACCTTCACTACCTAACTGCCCTATTGAAATCAGATTTTTCTTCAGATCTAGAACACGCCTTACCTCATTTAATAGACATTGGTTTCCATTCTGTTGTTTTACAAGAACCTTACCCATTCCAAAAATTTTATAGGGTTTATCATCACTCAAATAGACTTTTCCAAAATCTCCTTGAACATAGTCATGAAAATATTTCTTATCAGGTGTGGCATGGAATGAGGCCCCTAAATATACAACCCAAGAATCAGTAACATTTTCGAAAGAAACAATCAAAGCATCTTGTAACACATCACTATTGTTGGCGTCCTAGTGATTTGGAAAACTGGCATGCCAAATGGCCAAGCAACATCAGAACCACTTTGGAATCCTAGGATCTAGCCCTCCTGGATTCAGAGATGGATCTCTCTATGTAATTGTGGGTTTTAAAGATATTCTTTACAACTTAGTTATGATATTAGGCTAGTTATGAACCACAAAGGGTTTTTTTGTTTGTTTTGGTTGGGAATAATTAACTGAGAAGGTCATGTGAAGTGAAGAAGGAAGTAAGTGGGAGGATATTTCAGCATGGGAAGATAGGTCAAAAGAGTGCTAAACCATTGGGCTATGGAGTCATAAACGGGTTTACTCACACATCAACCATCCAAGAGTTTTCACACATCAACCATCCAATAGTTTTCAAAGGGCAAGTCATCTATATTAGAAGATATTTTAAGTTGAGTTTGTGATATGGAAAATTAAGGAGTGAAATGAAAGAAGAAACATGTAAGAAAACAAAGGCAACCTAAGATCAAGCAAGGAATTTTAACCTAACCTACTTTTGCCATACACTTAGGAACAAAACATATAAAAAAACAAAGAAAAATCTAAGATCAGGTGAGGAACTTTAACCTAGCCTTCTTTTGACATGCACTCAAGGGAAAAACATGTAAGATAAACATAAAAAGAAACCTAAGATCAGGTAAGGACTTTAAAACAAACCTGCTTTTGGCATACTTTAAGGGAAATCTTCAAACAGCTATTTAAGACTAAACAAGGGACATGGCTAACATAAAATTCCTTGTTTAACACTCTACATAGCATGCAGTGAAAATATAATTTGAGAACAATAACTCAAGTTCTACTCATCCAGACACGGGCTCACCAACATTTCTTAATAGGTTATACTCTATTGGAATCATTCCCAAATACACATTTAGCAGAAAACATAAAGATAAATATTTTTAGTGAGAGTTAGGGTACTTTGTAGTATATCCTACTCTATATTTGTTTTTCTTTATCAAAGAATATGAACACAGTGAAAACATAAAGAAAATAGAAATTACAGTGAGAATAAAATCACCAATGATTTAGATCGGGATCCAGTGAAGTTGCTTGTCTATTGAGGTGAAAAATAGTTACATACCTCTAGTCCAATATCTCTTTACAATCCAATTATTCTCTTCCCAGGCTACTATATTACAACTACTCAGTAACTCTAACTCAATGACAGTTCTGCAATTAACAATGTTCCAACCATTACAATGAATTTTCTTTGAATACTTATAGGTGAAAGAGGAAGAGTATGGTAGAAATGGTAATAAATATGAATTAAGACAAAGTGGGAGAAGTGCTTGAATGCCCATCCAACATAATGATAGTTGCATTAACTTTTTGGACCATTTCAGTTGCTTTTTCCTATGTTTATGCATATCTGGTAGGCGAAATAATAACTCTGAAGAGTGATTTTTGAATATAACAGTGGCTGGAGTACTCTGCTTGACTATATAGGACAAGTAAACTATCAAATTTTGGGTTCTGTATCCCCATGTCTGCTTAATAACTCCTCTGACAATTTTTAATGAAGTTTCTGTCATAAGGATGGTTGTCATAGCGTCTGTGTGAAGTAACATAGGCCAGAAGAGTCCTTTTCTTGATCTCTGGAGACTTAAACTAGCCTGATGATCGAACATTCGAAGGCTTTTTTGTTGATCTATCTATCTTAGCCCCTTTAAACACTGATTTCCTTTAGTTTTGTTTTACGGCTTTATTGGACCTTCTTCGAACCATCTACCATATTTTCCTGACTGTATTATCCTTTAACCCTTTGATTCCTTCACCGATCTTCATTAATATTCCCTGTGTAAAGGTGGTTGTGGGAGACTTGTGGATAAATCTGCCATTAAACCTACACAAAATGAAAAAATGTTGATAAGTCCTGTGTTTCTTGGTTTAAATACAACAGAGGGCTCGAGAGGGGGTTATGGAGCAGTGAGGAAACATGTGAATTCAGCGGGGATGGGTTCAACCATGGCGGTGATGAACTAGGGTTCAAATTCTATTATGGCGCAAGATTTGGGAAAACGGTATTAGAAAAATGGCAGCGGTTTTCATGTGAGGTGAAGGCGGTAAGTGTTTGGAGCAGGGGAAACATGATATGGTCCAATGGCTAACATGTATGCTCTTGGAAACTACCCATTTCACGTTCAAAGTGCATGGAGGGGAGGAGGAGAAAAATGGACACGAAATGGAATTTGGGCTGTTGGATTTGGAGGGTGCAAATAAACGGTGGAGATCTCACAGAAACACAATGCAAAGGCATGGGAATATCAGGAAAAAAATGGAAATGAAAGAAATACACATAGCGGGGGTGCTTGCAAAGTTATTTCATGCATTGATAGTGTCCACGGGAGAAAGAAGAGGGATTGATGTGGGCCGTCGGATCTATGAGATGAATGGAGGAGATTGACCTCGGCAGATTGGTGATCGGAGGAGTAGAGGGTCTGGGGATAAGGCTTTTAGAACATGCGATGGCTGATGCCAATGGGATCAGAATAGAGATCGACGGATCAGATTCGCTCGAAAATTTGCACATTGGTGGTGAAGAGGGTTAGGGGGCATGGGAAAAGGAATTGCCGATGAGCGACGAGCGATGCAGTGGGGAAGTGCCGATGCGATGAAATGGTGGATTGCAGATGTGATGATGCGCTGATGGCTTTAGTGCTTGGTCACGGGGCTCGGGTCATATGAGAGCAGGGTTGGAGATTTAAGTCCTCGGAATATCACATCAAAAGGGAGAAAGGGAAAGGGACACAGGTATTTGGAGTTGCGACTTGCGATTTTGATTTGCCGAGGACCATTGGATCTGCGGCAAGATCGATGGTGGGGATTTGCACAGACGTGCAACCATCGTGCAGAGAGAAAAATGAATTTACAAAGGAAAGGGGGGGCAGAGTGACTTTCGATAGCGAGGAGAGGGCTTAAGCTTATAGCCAATGGTCGCGGGTCCCGGTCATGCAGCAGAAGGGGCTAAGAACCAAGCCTGCAGGGGCTTAAATCAGTTTATGAAAATATTCAGATTTACAGGCCGAAAAGGGGTTTTTTTAGGTTTTTACAGGTTCCGATAGAGTAAACGGCGAGGTTTTTTAAACCAACAATAAAGGATTGTTATGGTTTAACAAAGGGATTTGTGAAAAAAGGAGGGATAAATGGAGAAGAGGCCTTTGAATGCAGAGATCAAATAGCTGGGTATTCTGAAGGATAAGGAACACAGTAGGGGCTTCAATAAGTCATAGATATTTCCTGAAATTTGTTTCTTGAAGACTGAAAGACCCTTTTTAGCCATCTTTGCATATGTCAAAATTATGGATGGCTAACAGCGGCTCCAACTTGGGGATGGAAGCTCCTTGGAGGTGTTAAGAATGTTAGAATTTTATCTTTGAAATGCAGACCTATGCTTTACCCTTGACAACATTTCTTCTTTGACCGTACTATTTTGAAAGATGATTAGAAATATATCAAAAAGAATGATCCATTCCCCAAACAAATACCTACCCAACCTACTTTCCTAACATCTTTTCTTCATCAGGTACACTTGGACATCCAAACCTTAGACATCGACAATTTATTATTTCGAAAGCATGAAAAACTAATCTAAATCTACCCTTATTCCTCCATGAGTTCAGATTAAACACTTGAACTCATAGTTTCCCTACCTAATCTACCATCAACCAAGATTAAACAGTTTAACTGATTTGCATTCTCTACATTCTAAAATAGAAATTTAAACACAGACAAACCAGGATTAGACTGTCTCATTTGCTGTGATGTCTATGGCATAAGAGAGCAGCTGCACATAGAATTTTATTTGCAAAAAATTAAAACCAAACATGGAATACTTTGAGATATGAAAATAGTAAGCGTCCTTCCCTTCCTTTGCAACTCAGATTTTTATCTTTTGAGCTGTCCTCTTCTTCTTCTTCTGGTTCAGGTTTTGGTGGATTATAACCATCCTTTCCTTCTTTCTTTGGCTCAATTTTTTATCATGTTAGAGCCATATTTTTCTTTCTTCTTCTTTTGATACTTTGGTTCAGATTTTGAGCATGTTTGAGCCATTTTATTCTATCCTAATCTATTCTACTGAGAAGCCAAGACTAAACAATTTGGCAAATCTCCTTCACTAACCTATCAGCAGTAAATTGAAATCTATCTAGTCATGACTAGGTTGTATGACTAAATAGTAGTGCTCCTTCCAGTAGTGGCATTTAGGGTTGCACACTTTCAGATTTTTCTCTTTTTGGTATGGGGCCATACCTTTCTTCTTTTCCTCTTCCCTCCTTCCTCTTTTCCTATTGTTTTTTTATTTTCTCATTTTTTCAAAACAGAATGAAGCAGTGATATTTACAATGGAAAATGAAAGCTTTAAATAGAAGTTTCAGTAAAAATAGTGTTTGACCATCCTGCCATTGACAGGACCCCCAAACAGTTCTATGCCATCCATTTGCTATAGAAAAAATGTGTTATGACCAATAACTGATTGAATAATGTAAGGGCCTTTCCATAATTTGTAAAACTTGCCATGTTTTCCCTTATCTTCTCTCTTGGAATCCCATTTGAGTACTTTGTCACCAATCTTGAAATCATCAGCCTTTGTCCTCTTGTCAAATAGCATTTTGGTGTCCTCTTGTACTTTCTATGCTTTGTTATAAACTTCCTCCCTGGTTTGCTAAAGGTGTATGGTCTAATTTATCCTTCTTATCATGCTATCTTCTTCTGATTGTATTTCTTGAACCAAATTCATCTCTGACACTCCTAAACTAGTAGGAAAAACTGCATCTGCTCCATAAGCCAGCTAATAGGGAGACATTCCAATTGATTTCTTTGTTGTCAATCCATCCACCCATAAAGCATGTACCAGCTTTTTGTGCCATGACTTATGATTTTCTTCCAACAACTTCTTTATTATTTTTATCAAGCTCTTATTGGAAGATTCTGCTAGCCCATTACCTTGAGGGTAATAAGTTGTGGAATGAACAAGTAC